>MU864964.1:0-187448 GCA_033576145.1 Cladorrhinum samala
CTCTGAGGAGGTCAGGGGCAAGTAAACAAAGACTTGCCCGTCAGGGGGTAAGTAAACAAGACCCCCTTGGGCACCAGGGTGATTTACCCTGTGCCTGCGCCTGCACCTTGTATATCCACAAGTTAACAGTTATATAGCTTTTTAATTAGTAGATTAGGTGGTATTTAGAGCTCCTAGGGCAGTATATTAATTTAATAAAAGTGTTGATCTATAGTTTTTATATAGTTAAAATATTGTATTTAACTTTTTTTAATAATATTTTTAAATATTACTTATTATTTTAGGTATTCTATAATAATAGGCTTACTAATATAACAGTCCTATAGTTATATCTTTAGTAGATTGGTTATTAGGTATAGTTGGGAGAGGTTGGGTTTCTTAGGTGCTTTATAGAGTTTATATAGCTTGGGAGGCCTATATAGACTATATAATTTAAAAAGCTTATTAAGCTTTTTTACTAAATACTAGCCTAGTTTGGCTAGGGTATTATCCGGCTCTTTGGAGCACTTCGCTGGTGGGAGGCTTTCTCCGGCGCCTCTTATAGCTGCCTATAACCTGGAAATCTTCTGTATCTTCTAAGGGGGCCTGTACTAGTTGTGTAAACTGTGTGGGTGGGCCGAATAGAGGTTTGGCTATAATAGTTGACTCGAAGGTGCGGGGTCTATATTAGTAGGTATCCCTAGCTTTTTGTTTAGCCTATACTACCTTTGGGCACTCCTTGGCCTACGCCGTATATTTCCCCCTATAAGCCGGGCACTTGTGGGGCATCTGGCCGGTATAGGTAGGACATTGGGCTTCCCTAGGCTTTCCTCCTTTTCTGTAAGCTTTAACGGCACACCTGAAACACTTGGCCGGTTTATAGTAATAGCATTATAGGTAGCCCTATTCGAAGCACTTATAATATTAAACCGGGGCCAAGGGAGCCTAGTAAGGTTTATACTTTAGGATCTGGGCCCTCTAGACCACTCTGCTATTATAGGCTTTACAGGCTTTATTTAGATCCGTTAAGCTAATTATAACCGTAACTTTAGTAAATTATAGATTATAAAGGAGCTTATATTTAACCTTTTTTACCGTCTTTAAGCCGAGTTTTTTACCAAAGTCCTTTTCTAGGGTACCTTAAAGGTTAGTCTTCCTTAAGCCCTTAACTAATATTATATAGGTTTTTTAAGCTTTTATAGCCTCTTATCTAAAGGTTTTTTATAGTTATTACTTATTAATAAAATATTATTATTTTATAGCTAAGTCTTTAAAGGTGACTATTATATTTTTGCTTAGTAATTGCTTAATTATTATAGCTCTTTAATATAAAGAGGCTTAATTAATAGCTTATATAGTCTCCTATAAAATTTTAATCTTATATTTTATAATTATTTTAAACCCCCTGATTAGGACTTCTTAGTTTTGTCTGGCGGGAATAACCTTCTTTAAGATAATATAGTTAGGTAGGGCAGTTATTATAGTAGCTTAGGTATATATGGTAGGTTAATTGGTAGGCTAAATAGTGGGCTTTAGGGCTTCTTTGACACTTTTGGCTATTATATTTTTTATTAGAAGGGTTAGGTTAATGTAAGGTTATATATAGGATCGGTAAGTTTTAAGGAGCTTAGTACTTAAAGCCCTAGCTTTAGCCTTCGAATAGTCCGGGGCTAAGGCTATAAGCCTGTCGATTAGGCCTTTATAGCCCTAATCCGTAAGTAATTAATTATACCGAGAGGCGTTAAGGGTCGGTCCTTTAGCCGGGGGGGGGGTATTAGGAGGTATATTAGTGTAGGGTAAGGTGTTAGTGTAAGTGGGGGTTAGGGTTATTAAGATTTTGGTTGTAGGGTAGTATAGTAATCTTTGGTAAGGTTACTCAAGGGTGGTTTTTGCCGGGGTGTTCCAGGGACCACGTGATCGGTGGTCTGTGCGCCCCCACGAAGATTTTTAAAGAGTTTATCGCTGTAAAATCCTGGGATTTCAATGCCCCCTCGCCAGCCCGTAACGGTGGGTGTCCGGGTGTACCCGGTATGGCTGTTTAGAGCTTTTCTTTGGCTTTTAAATGGTGTGTCGAACGTTGGGTTTGGAGGCCTGCCGACCAAGCAGTCGGTAGGCGAGTTCGAAGAAAGTTTTTCAAGAATAAAAAATAAAAAGCTCTTAACGAATATATAGATTGGATTATTAGAAATATTATACCGTATTTAAAATGTGCAGTGGCGGTTACTTAGGCGATTATTAAATAAATAGGATAAATAAACCCCTATAGCCTACTCGATTAAAGGAAGGATTTAGCATTAGGTAAAATATATATATAAGTCTAAAAAATTGGCTTTTAGTAACGAAATAATACGGCCCACCGTTCGGGCCGATCAAAGCTATTATTTCCCCCTATGGGGAAAGAGAACCTAATATAAATTTATAGTAATAAGCTAATTTAAATTTTTAATAATATTAATAAAAGAGAAGGAGAGTATGCATGTGCCAGAGCATCAGGAGATTTACTGCGACCAAACCGTCTTGAATTAGCTCACAATCTTGTTGAAGTTTGTTGCTTAATATTTGAGGGAATCTATTCAAACCGCAGTATTTGTCACACTCCATCATATATATCTCGTCCTAAATTAAGAATTCACAAACTCGTCGGCAAAACGTACGAAATTACTATTATTTAATCGACCTTAAAAAACCCTATCCCCCGACGACAGTCTCGAGCCGGCGGAGGGCGTTACGTACTACCGTAATACCCCTAAAGACTAGAGGAAGAGGCGGGGGAGTAAGGGTAACCGCGATCCGGGAAAAAAATCCTATAATGGGGCCCGCCCTATCACCCGGAAAATACCAGTCAATTAAAATAATAATAATTAACAAGGATAAAAATAACGAAATGGAGGAAGGAGATGAAAGTAGGGATAATAAGGATAATGAAGGGTAGCGGAAGCTTATTTTTAAGGGGTTAAAGGAGGAAGACCTTATAAAGATATTAATAAACGTGGTCCAGGAAAAGGAGAGGGATATAATATTTTATCTAATTAATAAGTTTATAAAAAGAATTATAAAGATACGGATAAGAATCGAGGTCCTAAAAGAAAGGGGCCTCCTATTAAAAGGGGCTAATCTTGGGGTATTATAAAAAGCAATTATAAAAAAAGTATAAAAAATAATCGGGGGGCTAAAAGAGGAGGTTTAAAAAGTGAAGAAAGCCTTATTAAAAGGAAGCTCCTAGGTAACAGGGGGGCCGGGCTGGATATAGGAGCCCGGTCTTAGGCCGCGGTAATTATTAAAAAGCTTCTAAAGAAGGTAATACCGGGGCATATCAAAAAAAAGGTCCTGATATGCGGCTTAGTTACGCTAATACTTGCCCGGCGGTCTCTATAGAAGATTATCTAGGTAATAAACGGAGCGTCGGAAAAGAAAGGGGTAGTTATAGTAAGGAAGCTTTTAAATAGTAATATTATTATTACTTTTTAGGAGGTAAAGATAAAGGAATAGTATATAGAAGCCGGGAATAGTGAGTGGATTAAAAAGATATTTGGAAAGGAGGTAAAGAAGGTAAAGAGAACCTTTATGGTTCTAGTGAAAGGGATATTAAAGAGAGATTTTAAGGATACGACGGAGGCGAAATTTAGTAAAGTAATTGGATTAATAATAGTTGAGAAAGTTAAATTTTAAATTCCGATAATAGAAGGAGTTATAAGAGTAACGGCGCTAGTTACGATAATTAATAAAGAAGAAGTAAAAAAGGCTTGTAATGAGGGGGTTATTTGGCGAGCCTAGATATTATATTACAAGCTATACTAGGCAGTCCTATAGATTACCTAATATTATAGGTATTAGGGATGGGGATATACCCAACGGTTCTACAGAAAATCGGCGTTATACCTATAGTATGGTATAATGGCTTATAGGGAGGGGGGAAGGGTAGGGGAGGCCTAGTGCCTTACCTATAGTAATTAAGTTAACCTATAATATATAAATTATAAAGGGAAATATCCGGCCTAGGTACGATGGTGCCTGGAAGTAGTTAAAGCCTGGGATATAGTTAGGGAGGTATACTAATATCGGTTAAGGGTATTTAACTTTACTTTGTTAGAACGATAAAACCAGGAGTAATAGAGATAGATAACCTTCTAAGGGGGAAGCAAGGAATATTAAGTGGTAGGGAAAAAACGGCCGAGGGGCTGACCCTCCTTAATAACTGTCGCGGTAAAACAAGCGGTAAATGATTTAAAGTAGGGTAAGTTAAACCTAGCAATGGGGGTTATAACGGGGCTAGGCGTGGCCACTGGTGCTCCGGCTATTACGGCGGCCGTAGACTAGGATGTAGGAATATAGGGAGCTTAGTCTAGGACGGGTCCCTTTTATCTATAATATAAAGAAGTCAAGAGCTCAGACCTTAAAAAGATAGTATAGGTTTTTCATCTAGCCAGAAGACTGGCACGGTTTTCCTGTACACTAAGATAGCTAGCTGGACCGGCAAGCCTTTGAAAAGGCACATCGGTAGTACGAAACAATAAATAAATAAATAATAAAAGAGAAGGTAATTAAGGATTATTTTTTTTAAAAAAAAAAAGATTTAATAGTTTAAATATTAACGAATCTTAAGCGTTTTATATTTCGTATATTAATAAATAGTAAATATCTTTAATTCATAAGCTAAAGTTTCCTTTTATTCCTTATCTAAATATTTTTTTTTAAAAAAAAAAAACCTTTATAAAACTGACTCTTTATTACCAAATAGATTGTAACCCGCGACCTCCGCTAATAAATAATTATAATTAAAAAGACTATAATCTATTATAGCCTGATAATCCTATGGTCTTAAACGCTTATAGTAAGAATAATTTAATAATATTAGGATATTAAATTAAGTAATGTATCTGATTAAAAGATAATAATAAATAAAAAAGAAACCTTTATCCTTTTTATAATATAATTAATTGATATTATAATTGCATGTTAAAAAAGAAAAAAAAAACCAATAAATTATCGGAAAGCCTAACAAACTATATTATAGTATACTAAACTTATACTGCAGAGAGAAAACCTTTTTAAAAAAAAAACTTTCGATAAGTCGTAATTAAGGATTAAAAAAACCTAAAATTTAGTCTTAATTATGGGGCTTAACCTATTTAAAAAGGTTAAATTGTATTTAAAAAGAAAGAAGATATTTAAATCCCTTTTAAAATATTAATAAAAAATAAAAAAAATAAAATAACAAGTAGAAATAATATTCTACCGTCCGATCTAAATAACCGTTTTAATTAGTCTAGTCAAGCTAGTTAGAAAACCTTTAAATAAAAAAGTATAAATAACTTTACTTAAAGATTATTAATTTAATAATATTATTAAAAAAGCGGATATAATTTATAATCGATATAATATAATTGCTCTAATAATTTTTAGATATATTATATTAATTAAAATAATTCCTTTTATAAAGATTGATATGATTCTTAATTATAAATAAGATTAAATTAAGGTGTAACTAAGAATAATAGAGTTATTTTATAGTAAATATAAAAAGGGTTTTAATATAGTTATTATAAAATTAAGACAGAAATATAGGCTTTAGTTAAGATAAGTTTGGTTCAAGGCCCGTTAAGTAAGTGCCGTAATATAAGGTATAACGGGATATTGAAGAAAGATGGGAAAGCATACGTTAATTGTTGATGATGAATTGGGATTTGTCGTTGTTGTGGAAGCTGCTTAGGTAGTAGCTTGTATAATATAATACCTCTTTCCTTTACCGAGTCCCCTTTTCCCCCACCGACCCCTCTCCTAATGGAGGGGCCGCAATCGATATTATAAATCTAAAAATAATAAAGAAATTTATATATATTTAAAAGGAAAGGAAAAATAATCTTTAGAATAAAGACTTAAAACGAGAAAGATTATATTATACTCTATATATAATAAAACCTCTCTTATACTATACCTCTCCTTATATATAATAAGAAATATAGACTAAGAGGTATAAAATATGTCCTAGGACCCCGTTATGGGAGGAATTAAGGGCTAATGTGCTAAAAGATATAAATATTTATTAATTAATAAGAAAGACGTTTGACGGGAACATAAATATTCGAACATTAAGTATTTACTTAACGATTAAATACCTATTTAAAGGTTAAGTATCCTTAATAAAGTCGAGTATCCTAAAACTATAGATAGCTACTAATTAAATAGTTTCTTATAGATAGAAGGGAAGTCAAGACTCTTTTTTGTTTAAGGATCTTGGTTCTTTACATAAGTAATACTATATTTATTATTTATAATTTATTATTATTATTTATTCTTACTCCGCTATACCCTAAGCTGGGCTCGTCGGTCCATCTACTGCTATATACACAAGGAAAACCGTGCCGTAAAGGCCGGGTAAAAAACCCTACATCTACACTATAGAATCCTTCCCTTCACCTTAGTGGCTTATATTCTTATTATACAGTATAAAGGAAGCCTTCTAGGCATGGCTAGCCTATAAAGGGCCTAGGCCCTCTACTAGATCTTCTCTCGATTCCAGCTCTAGCTTTCTAGCCAGACTATATTCCAATAGTAGGCCCGTATCTATCAGCTACATTAAAACCTTTCTTATAAGCCTCTTAGCCCCTAGAGTCCTACCCTATAAGGCCGCTAATAAATCTCTATAGAAATAAAGCTTTATTATCTATTAGATCTTTAGTTTCGGGGAGTCTAAGCACCATATAACCAGGTACTCTACCATCTCTCGGCCACTGCCACAAGTATAATAAGGTATAATAATTCCGGATATTTATACCCTAAAAAGGAAATCCTTAAGGCCTATAATCCCTATACGGGCCTATGTAAATAGGAAGCTCTAAACCTTAGTTAAATTATCGTACCTCTTAAAATTTTAATCTATAAAATCCGGGTCTTTATTGACTAGCCTAAATAATTCTCGTTATTTTATTCCTATTATTACCTTCCACCGGTCCCTCTACGCCATTACTAATACCTTGTCGGGGCCTTCCCTACCCCCGAGGGCCCTCTAATCTTCCATTATATTAGCTGCCCTTTACACTACCGTAAGTACTATAGGGCCGGAGAGTGGCCTCCTATCCCTCGCCCTTACTTTATACCGCTATACCTATAATACTAGCCTATTACAGGCCTCTCAGATAACACTCCCCGGTAGCTGTAAAGGCCTACCAGCTACACTTACTAGTTTTTAAAGCCTGCTTTCGAAGTCTACTAGTCTTTTATTCAAGTATAAGTTTAGTGGTAGTACCTATATTTTTGCCTCCAAATACCTTATAGGTATGGCCTTATAGGCCCCGGCCACTATATATAGGCTGCGGTTTTAAGCCTTAGCCAGATATATAGCTAGGCCTATAGGCTTCCCTACTAATAATATTAAGGTATAATAGCTAGGAGACTTATAAGTAATAAGGCTATATATATATTTAATATATATCTCCCTATACCTGGCTAAACTAGGCCCCCAAGTCTTGCTGGCTATTTTAACCAATATAAATTCTTAAGTCTTAAGTTTCTTATCTATTATTTGGCCATAGGCTTTTTATAATAGCCTCTAATCTAGCTAAACTCCTAAAAACTATATTAAAATTATAGGTTTTATTATATTAATATTCCCCGGGGTACCTTTTAGGCTTAAATTGGCTAGGCGTAATATCTTAGATTATTATATATAGCCTTTATTAAAATATATTAGCTTGTTTTTAGCTATATTAAACGCTATACCCCTGGTAGTTATTTATTATAGATAGGTTTTTTAGGCCTTCTCTAATTACTTAGCATTCTTCTCCGGATTCCAGCCAAACGCTATCAGATTAATATTGTCTGTAAAGCCTATTATACTTAAATATAGGTACTAAATTTTTAGGGCCTTATATAAGTTAGTAATATAAAGGAGGAAGAGGATCGGGGAGAGCGGTAAGCTTTGGGGAATTCCGGCTTGGATTGGTATTAGTTCGGTAATATAGCTGTTAAAGTATAGGCAAACCATACAGTCTATAAGCTAAGACCTTAATAGCCGTAATAGCTACCCGGGGTAATTATATTTGCGGAGGGTATAAAGTAGTTAAGTATAATTAATAGTATTGAAAGCCCTTAAGATATTTAACTATAGTAGTAAGAGTATGAGCTTTTAGCGCTAGGCTTCCTATACCTAGGCTACTATTAGCCTTATAACTAGCTTAGTAGATCTAAACTACTTATTATTTATCTATTCCTCAGGGAAAAGGCCCTTATTTTCGGCCTAGTAAATAACTTTCTTAGTAATCGTAGCCTCTATTACCTTTCCTATCGTAAAAAATAAGATAATAGGTCTATAATCCGCTAAAGTTTTATAATTAAAAGGCTTCTTTCCAGGCTTAACTAATATAATAATCTTTATATTTTTAAACTTTCTCAGGAATTATTTAAGCCTAAAGTATGCCGTAACTAATAATATAAATACCTAATATAGCAGCTCGCTATAGGCTTTAAGTAAGCTTATAAATAATAGATCTTCCCTTAGGACCTTCTATAATCCTATTTTCTCTAATATTCTGGCTATATCAAATAGTAAGATTCTTTTATCAACCTTGAATCGTGGTTTATTGTATTCTATACTAAAGGTTATATTGTAAATATTATTAAAATTAGCTGGTAATTTAGAAAAAAACTTTTTAATTAAAGCCTCGGCTTTTTAATTTAAGGTAATAAAGCTAGTTAATTAGTTAGTTAAATCCGGGGGCCTTATAAAGGTTAAAAGCTTTAGAGGGTCCGATAATAAAAAGCTTTTATACCTGGCCCACTATTTTAACGTTTATAAAAGCTTAATATTATCTTTAGCTTCTTATAGTATAGTCCTTTAAATCTTTATTTTAACTTTCTTTATTACCTTAAATAAGGCTTTCTAGCCCTTATTAAATATTATTTTAGTATATTTGCCAGGGGCTTCCCTATATTAGTACTTTATTTTTCTAACCTTTTATAAAGCTGTTTTAACTTTTAGGTTCCATTAGTAGGCCTAATATCCGCTAAAGGATTTCCTTTATAATATAGCTACCGTAGTTATCTCCGTTAATTCTCCGACTAGCTAGTTAAAGGTTTACCCTAATCCTTCCATAATAGTAATCTTAGATAATAGGCCTTTCGGCCTAATATTTAATAGTCTATTATCCCTGGATAGATAGGCCGCCCTAGCTTTTACCTTTTCCTTATTTAATATTTTCTAATTTTAGCCTTCCTTAATTTCTAAACTTCGCTTTAATCCTTAGCTAATTTCAAATACTTATAGGTAATAATTGGATTTTCCTTTTTTAGCTAGGCTATAATAAGTGGTTTCTAGGCCTATAAAGGCCCAGAAGTGATCTATTATTAATAGCCGGCCCCTCTAGTTACTTTATAGCTCTTGGATTACCGTACCGTATAGTATTTGGAGGTTTAGCTCCCACTATAGTATTAGTTATAATAGGTTATTAATTTTCCGGTTAGTATAGTTATAATAGTCCTAAAAAGGATAATAAAGATTAAAGTCCCCTACTAATATTATAGATAAGCCTAGTTTAGGTTTGGTAAATAGTATTAAAGGTATTACTTTAGTATCTAGGAGGTTATATATTAACCAGATTTCTATTCTTATACCTTAGCTACTAGTTAGGTTAAACTATATATAGTAATAATCTCTAGTTGCTTTAAAGTCCTAAGCCTTTACCGAGTATTTTTTATTAATATAAATAATTATACGGCCTTTTGGTTAATAGACTAGGTGGTATTTAGAGCTTTTAGGGTAATATATTAACTTAGTAAAAGTATTAATCTATAGTTTTTATATAGCTAAAATATTGTATTTAACTTTTTCTAATAATATTTCTAAATATTACTTATTACCTTAGGTATTTTATAGTAATAGACTTATTAATATAACAGTCCTATAATCATGTCTTTAGCAAGTTAATTACCGGATACGGTTGGGAGGGGTTAGGTCCTTTAGGTACTTTAAAGAGTCTATACAGCCTGGGAGGTTTATATAAATTATATAATTTAAAATGCTTATTAAGCTTCCTTATTAAATATTAGCCTAGCTTAACTAAGGTATTATCTGGCTCTTTAAAACACTTCGCTAGTGGAAGGCTTTCCCCGGCGCCTCTTACGGCTATCTATAACCTAAAAGTCTTTTATATCTTTTAAAAAGGCCTATCTTAATTATATAAATTATATAGGTGGGCCAAATAGAGGTTTGGCTATAATGGCTAACTCGAAGGTACGGGATCTATATTAATAGGTATCTCTAGCTCTTTATTTGGCCTATGCCGCCTTTGGGCACTCCTTGGCCTACGCCGTATATTTCCCCCTATAAGCCGGGCATTTATGGGGTACCTAGCCGATATGGGTAGGGCACTGGGCTTCCCTAGGCTTTCCTTTTTCTCTATAGGCTCTAACGGTACACCTAAGATACTTGGCCGGCTTACGGCAATAGTATTGCAGGTAGCCCTATTCGAAACACTTATAGCATTAAATAGGGGTTAGGGGAGCCTAGTAAGGCTCATATTCCAGGATCTGGGCCCTCTAAACCACTCCGCTATTATAGGCTCTATAAGCTTTATTTAGATCCGTTAAGCTAACTATAACCGTAGCTCTAGTAAATTATAGGTTATAGGGGAGCTTATATTTAACCTTTTCCACTATCTTTAAATCGAGTTCTTTACTAAAGTCCTTTTCCGGGGTGCCTTAAAGGCTAGTCTTCCTTAGGCCCTTAACTAATATTATATAGGTTTTATAGGCTTTTATAACCTCCTGTCCAAAAGCTTCTTATAGCTATTATTTATTAATAAAGTATTATTATTTTATAACCGAATCTTTAAAAATAACTATTATATCCCTACTTAATAATTACCTAGCTACTATAGCCCTTTAGCATAAAAAGGCTTAGTTAATAGCTTATATAGTCTCTTATAAGGTTTTAATCTTATATTTTATAGCTATCTTAAACCCCCTAATTAAGACTTTTTAGTTTTATCTAGCGGATATAACCTTCTTTAAGACGGTATAGTTAAGTAGGGCAGCTATTATAATAGCCCAGATATATATAGTAGGCTGACTAATAGTCTGGATAGCGGGTTTTAGGGCTTCTTTAACGCCTTCGGCCACTATATTTTTTACTAGGAGGGCCAGGTTAGTGTAAGGTTATATATAAGATTGGTAAGTTTTAAGGAGCTTAGTGCCTAAAGCCCTGGTTTCGGCCTTTAAATAATCCGGGGCTAAGGCTATAAGCTTATTAATCAGGCCTTTATAGTCCTGGTCCGTAGGCGGTTAGTTATACCGAAAAGCGTTAAAGGTCGGTCCCTTAGCGGGAGGGGGGGTATTAGGAGGTATATTAGTATAGGATAAGGTATTGGTATAAGTGGGGGTTAGGGTTGTTAGGATTGTGGTTATAGGGTGGTGTGGTAATCTTTGGTAGGGTCGCTTAAGGGTAGTTTTTTTTTTTTTTTTTTTTTTTTTTTTTTATTCCAGGGACCACGTAATCGGTAGTCTGTACGCCCCCACGAAGATTTTTTTTTTTTAAAGAGTTTGTCGCCGTAAAATCCTGGGATTTCAACGCCCCCTCGCCAGCCCGCAACGGTGGGCGTCCGGGTACACCCGGTATAATTGTTTAGAGCTTTTCTTTGGCTTTTAAATGGTGTGTCAAACGTCGGGTTTGGAGGCCTTCCGACCAAGTAGTCGGTAGGCGAGTTCGAAGAAAGTTTTTTATTTATAATTTATTTGTATAATAGCTCTTTGTTAAATAACCTGTATAGATAGTAAATACCGTCTGAGACGCTTGCTACACTTTTTATCTTAATGTTTATAATTTACGAGGTGTATTGCCTTATAGGACTGTTTCTACCCTGGGACAGGTCGTAACAGTCACTTGAAGAAAAATACAAGACAGTTATTTTCAGACCCAGAATCTTAAAAGACCCTTTTTCAACCTAGGAACTATATATTATATAGCATTAGCAAAGCAAGTCAAAAGATTATTTGTACAGCAATTTTTAGTTTTCGCGGGGGTTTGAGATATACATGCTTTATAGTCATGAGACGACAAATAATATAGCATGAAAAAACTCTCATTTTTAAAAAGAATGAAACTCGATTTTCTGTAAAAAAAAAATTTAAAAAAAAATTAGGATTGTCCTAAGAGGGAGAGATTTTTTAAGGGTTGCAGTGTTACGGCACATATTTATCATCAGGGTTCGGTTATGTATGATACTATAAGACCCCATGCCCACTATAAGGGCTCTTTTTTCGCCGCTTTATTTGTATTCTTCTTCTTCTTTCTTTATACCTTCTTAACTGCTTGATTTCTTTCCCCCTTCGATACTAGATATGCTACTAATCGATCCCCCCCCCCCCTTGATTTATATCTGTTCCACCACTGGCTTGGCGCCTTGTGCATTCACTCGTGCAACACCTAGGATCCCTCGAGCCCATCATCTTGAGTCAGACCAGACCTCTCTATAGGAGTGATTGAATCAAAGATAGAGACCCGCTGTCAGTAAGCACAAGCCCAACGAAGCTGCCTGCTTATGCCGGGTTGCCAATAACTTTGTTTTATAAAGAACGAAAAACTGGTTCTTGAAATCCGCCGCAATCTGCTGACGGAAATGAAAGGCTCGAAAATACTTGCCGAACTGCAGGATTGGTAGCTTTTATGGCCTCGAAAACTGGCAAAGATGGTGTGGCGTATCATAGTATGCCTCAGCCATATACAATGTATAATTAAATTCAACAATGCTTAGAGGCGTCACAACCTTGACATCTTTCTTTGGGAAAAAGGGACCGGTTACCTTTGAGAATTAGAACAATACCGTCATCTACCTATTTACTCTTTTCGTCTGCGAATGACAGAAGTCGAGAGCCTGGCAAGCTGCCACGTTCAATTGTCCTGTTCCGGGAGACGGGATGGACCGACGGAATGGACCAAGTCTTCTCGTCTGAGGGAGCCAAAGGCTATCATTTTAGCCATGAATTCGCTAGATGTTTCTTCCACCAATAGGCCGGCATTGCCCGCATCGCGGTTACTATGATGGGACATTTCCCGGCTATTACCCCCGAACGGGAAGGAAACCGTCCCCATACAACCCTGGGCGTTGTAACGCCTCGTTGCAGTGATTGACCACGGTCTGGGGTATAGCCCATGCAATGTCCGGCCTATTTCATACCGCTGCGTGCGCGTCGAACTGTCGACTCGCATTAAAAAGGCCTCTTGAAAAGCGCGCTCGTTCGGTTCTGATCTCCTCAAAGGCATTCCGCGAGTATCCCCAGCTGTCAAGATGCATAGTGTCGGTATTGCTTGGCTCTTGAGCCATGTTCATCTCGTTGCTGCCGCAGTGACATATAGCATTCCATCATCGCCGCCATCAAATGCCAGCCCCCAGTTGGATCCAACACCGGTTGGTGTCTCGTGAGGCTCCATACAACTTGTTCCTTTGTAACACCTGCTAATCATTACCATCAGTCTTGAATTCTTCACTTTCCCCGGTTACATGGAGAATGTGACATCGACATCCAGATGCCTCGAGAACTTCAAAGATTTAACCGGAGCATGGCCGCCTGTGAGAATTGGCGGAACTACCCAGTAGGCTTGACCCCTTCGTTCCAAGTCTGGGACGAGACTGATCTGTTTGCTGACGCTGCGCAGAGATCGAGCAACATATGACGCCAAATCGTCTGCTGCTGTCACATATTCCGTCAGCAATGCCGCCGATGCCCCAATGACGCTCACCTTTGGGCCCCGATTCATCGATCTCGCCAACTCATATCCGGGCAGAGTCATCATTGGCTTCAATCGACGGCTGAACAATCTGGCAAACACCGTTGCGGCTGCAAAGTTGGCGTACCAAAAGATTAAGAACCTAGAAGCCATTGAACTTGGTAACGAGCCGAACTGTAAGTCTTTAGACACATGATTCATGATTTTTTCCGTGAATATAGGTACTTAGGCAGAATTGATGCTCACATCCCAACTTTAGTCTTTTCAAACAGCGATCCCATTGCTGGCGGATCCTGGAGCGCAGCAAAAGATCGGACCAGCCAAGTGCAGTGGCAGCAAGCCGTGGCGGCCAATCTTTCGGCCAGCAACATCATCTCAGCCGGTGTCTACTTTGGCACCGACAACTTCAACATCGCGGGCCTGGCAAAGGCACAGGGAAGCGCCATCTCAACCGTCAAGAACTTTTGCTCCCACAACTACCCACAGTGGGCTGGAACTTACAACCTCTCCAAGTTGATGAGCCACAGCGCCATCGCGTCCCAAGTATCCCAGTTCAAGGCAGAAGCTGCCGCAGCCAAAGCCGCAGGAAAGGAGTACATTATGGGGGAGACAAACTCAGCCACCCAAGGAGGCGGCGGCATCAGCCCGACTTTGGGTGCGGGTCTCTGGATCGTCGACTATGTCGCCCAGTCGGTTCTCATGGGCATGAAGGCTCTCTACTTCCACCAGGGGACCATCGGAAACTGCCAGTACTGCTGGTGGGGCCGTTACAGCATGGGCAACCCGTATTACGGCGCCTATTTCATCACCATGGCGCTCGCCCAGGCCGACAGAATCGCGCCCCTGGATAACATGTCATCAAACTATGGCGGCTACGCCATTTACAAGGACAACAAGCCAATCCGTGTTCTCCTCCTCAACTCCGACTACTACGAGACCGGCACCAGATCAAAGCAGACGTACACGCTGACCGGGCTATCTTCCTCTGCTGTGACGGCGAAGCGGTTGACTGGGGCCAGTGCCACCGCCCGGCAGGATAGAGGAAGCAGCGCAACCGTTGATGGCCAGACATTCGAGGACGGCACTTGCAAGAAGCAGGGCACAGCCGCAACCGAGAAAGCGACTGTCAGCGGAGGCAGTGTGACCTTTACGCTCTCTGCCTCTGAGGCGTTGTTGGTGTATCTCTGAACACCGTAGAGCAGGCCGAGACTGATGGCGACAGGATGGAGGAAACCAGCGTAGCTATACCTACCTATATAAATTTTACACGAGTTCCTTTACAGATACAATATCTCGAAGCCTCTTGGAATGAGTTGTGTCATCGCGGTCACTGTTGCTTAGAACCCTATTCAAGGAGGCAGTAACTGGTTGAGCTTGAGACATCCAAACATTTTGTACAGGTCAGCTCAGCAAGCCCAATGGCCTGACGCTCTGGTCTGATAATTTTAGACGTCCTTGTCGACCACGGAGGCGTAACCGTCACGAGTTAAGTGTCATGGTGCTGGGGGGGGGGGGGTGGTCAATTGCCCACTAAGCCATGTCATGTAAAAGGACAGAAGACTACAAGTCCCTCAGACTTGCGTTTCAGTGACTTGATAGTAGACTTCCTCTGAGACAGAGCTGCAGAGCCTGTTGCCGTGATAATAAGTCACTGTTGACGAACTTAACAACCACTCCGTATAATGTACCTGGTACTAGCCTCCATGACTTCCTAGGTGAAAAACTTGTACAAAAACTTTGAAAATTTATCATCGTAATTACTCCAAGGACCCCATCCGTTGAGACGCCAGCCACCGGTTATTGCAAAATGAGCCCGTGCTTGCCTTGGCAATTCTCAAACTAACAGCTGCCGTCTCCTACTGTTCTTAGAATACCTAGATAATGTAGTTACCTATTTAGTCTGGCTACAACGTGTAGGGTGGAGATCCCTAGGCGATTTCTAAGAGGAACTGCTACTGTCTATCAGCACAAAAGAACTCCTAAACGCGGCAGCAATGACCTGGGTGGTGACTACTAAGTAACGACGGGTGGTAGGGGAGGTAGCTTAGCAACTGTCTTTTTGCGGAGAGGAGGCATGTTGTGCTTCTAGCCCCTAAGTCGATCAAGAAGGCTAGTTATCGAGAACACCAAGGTGGACACACCAAAAAGAACAGCATGCCACCGTGCCCTAATGATTGCATGCAAAAAGTATGAGCACAACAATAATCACCAAAAAGGATGCCACAGGTTCAAAGGCATTTTACAAACAGTGATGATTGAACAATGGCCTCTACCGTACCCAGAGAGATAAACACAAAATAAACCAAGTCCCAAAGTATATGCATACCCAGCAGACACCTGATGTGTTCTAAGAGAAACACATCAGTACCATCTTATCCGATCCCGTCCCGTCCCATCCCATCCATCCATCCCAGGGCGGCGATCTAGTCCCAAGAAAGAAAGCAAGCAACATAAAGCAAGCGCAGGTCTCCTTGACACCGTAGAACACCTATTACCATGGTACCATATTCCAACAATCCCCGATCACCAACACCCCTTTCCCCTTCCCTTTCCCTTTCCCTATATGAGATATAAGACGGGAAAGAAAGAAGAGGCGGCATTCATTAAGTTCTTCATGAACTCAACCCCAAAAACCCCAGCCCAGTAGTACATTCCGACTCGACATGCAAATGACATGTCGTTGCGATATTTCGCCAGATATAAACCGCCCAAGTATTCCAGATAAGTTAGAGAAAGGAAGTGATGAACAAACAAGACCCAACCCAAATTTCAAAACCCAACGCTAAACTTAAAAGCAAGTTAAAAAAAAGGGGGGAAGGGGGGGAGGAGGGAAACGGAGATATGCTAGAAAGAAACATAAGTATGAGAAGCATCGAGCATGAAACGCAAAACAAGAAGCAAGTGCCGGATAAGAAAATAAAAACATCAAAGCTATCACAACACCACATCTTCAGCTCCGAGTGTGGCATCCTCCACATTTACCTTTAGCTCCAGTGCAGGAACAGGTGAAGCAGGAGCGTCACCCTCATCTTTTGCGCTCGTACTCTCCCAAAGCTCAAAGCTCTCTCCTGTACCTTCGATAGGCTCAAGCACAGCCGCCGGCTTGGGAGCAGCATTGCTGCTCATGACCTCATCAACGTTGACCGACTCAACCTCGGCAAGCGATACGACAGGCGTTTCGGCTCCACACATAACGGGTTGTGGTTCCCGGGGACACCGGTCCTCTTGTTGATGGTGGGCATCGACGGCCTCCTGATTGCGCGGGCCCTGCTGTTGCTCATCGTCTTCGTCCCAGGGCACAATCACCACGCTATCCTCGTCGCAACCCTCGGCATAATAATCCCGGGCGTTCATCTCTGCCAAGGGGCCCCTTTGCTTCTCAATACCCATCATCTCATTCTCGTCGGGTACCCTCATGCGCGACGACGTCTGACTGACGTCATCTGGAGGAGGAATGTTCTCTTTATCCTTGCCTTCGGCTCTCTCCCTCATCACTCTTCGCTCGGACTCCTCATCGCTGGAGATATCTAGAGTACCAGTGTGATGCTGGAGGAGGTTGGTAATTTCCTGCTCGGGGGTGTCCTCGTGGATGTCAAAGAACCAGGAGGATTGCATTTCTGAGCCAGTCTGGAAAAACGAGGATGACGAGGGGAGCGAGAGAGAGCCGGAATAGGCGGGAATGGAGCCCTTGAGGGCGGCGTCGAGAGAGAACGGAGCAGCGGACGAGCCAAGGCCGAAGGATGGAGGGGGATCGATGCGCTGAGCATGCCTGCGGTGTCGAGAGAGAATGCCGATGCGCTTGGAGCCGCGAGGCGGGGAGCGGCCGGCCGGTGCCGTTAGGGGAGTACAAGACTGAGTGGAGAGGGCATTTAGACGAGCGGCGGGAGACTTCGGCTGGAGGATGCTGCGTGATCGCGGCTTTGGTGGAGGGTTCATGGATGAATTGATGCTCGAGGTCGAGGCTGCCTTGGTCAAGACAAAGGTTGGGGGCTTGAAAAAGGTCTTGGTAAGATCCCCGTCCAGCTTGGAGCCTTTGGATCGCTTAGATGAGAGGGGGTCGACATTCTCAAAGTCATCGCCATCTTGAACTTCTGCAACTTTTCGCTTGATAGGAGAGGCATGCATGGCTGAGGAAATAGTTAGGACAGCTGTCACAAGTAGGCGCATGGGGCAAGGCATTGGGAAGGGCTCAAAGCAAAAAGACTAATCATGGTAACAGACATACCATTCTGTCTATTCTTCAGACTGGTCAGAGACTTGAGTCTTGCTCCATCGAGCGGCGCAAACGGTTGTCGTGTGAGGGTTGCCATGGCTGTGAATAGATGAATGGCGGTGTCTGGGGTCGTCACAGATCAAGCCTGATCCGATGCCTAATTACCTTGACGAATGTTGGTGAACTCCAAAAGAGTCCACACAACAATTATCCTTGCCGAGATGAAGGACAGGTCAAGATGGCAGTGTTGCGACTAGCCGGAGGTGGTTGCTTGCCTGTGGTTGCTTGCCTGCGTTTTTGTCTGTTGAAAGTCCCAGAGAGGCGATGAGGAGTCTTGTTCTAGTCTGTGTGAAACGAGAAAGGAGAATGCAAAGAAGAAGATGGGTGGCAAGACTTGGCCGGGGTTGTGCGCTATTCTTATTCCAAATGGTGGTCTATCAAAATGGCCGAATGGACAGGATGGGGCCTCTTTGGAAGTGACCTTGGCGAGAGTTTGACGTGTAGGTATTGCGCGATGCGAATTGGACAGCGCGCGCAGCGAGTAACAGGTGCAGAAAGAAGAGGAGGGAGGGGAGAGCGGTGGATGATGGTGATTTGGCGATAGACAGGTGCCCCACAAGAGAAGATACACCAAAAAAAAAAAAGCCCCAACTCTGAGCCTTATCAGAGAGCGCGCTGGGTTTCCCAGGTTGAAGCGATTAGTTCTTGGTGAGATTTTTGACGCTCGTGAATGGAGTATGATGGTGAAGACGAGAAGGGGCCCCGATTGATGAGAGGAGGGGGAAGAGAAGATGACGGGTTGGCAAAGGTAAAGGTCGGTAGGTAAAGAAGGTAGGCCGGTGGTGCGACCTGCGGTGCCTCTCTGTCTCTTCTGCAACAAGCGGCCGATTGAAAGGGAGACGCAGACCGAAAAGGTACTTGGGTACTTGTTCCTTGGAAGGGCGGAAGCAATGATTTGCGACTTGCGACGGGAGCGATGCGCCTTGGCTGGATTTCGCCGCCGGCCACAAAGGGATGGAAAACGGAGTGTTACTCGGGCGCTCAGGGCTCAGACGCTCGAATGCAAATGAGATGCAGGTCGATATTGGAAGAGGTTCCCTTGACGTGCTTTTTCGTGGTAAAACTCTACGCGTTGGATGGGAAAGCGGGGAAGGCCAAGGGGAGGCCAAGGGAGGCCACGGGAACAAGGGCGGAGTTGAACCTGCAAGCTCGCATCGCACAAAATCCAGCGATTCGCAACATGATTGGCAGGTTGAGAACGATTGCCGCAGTTGCGACCCACCGGAATTGCTGCGTCCTGTCGATTTTGCGCAAGTACTGTTGGACAGCGCGATGCCAGGAACGAATGAACGCGTCTCGGGTGGCCCACTTTACTGCGAGCCTGCGTCTGAAACGAGTTGTCCGCTCGCGAACTTAAAGAGGCCGTGTGGATTTGGATCAGGATCACACTGTACCGTGTATGCAGAGCATCTTGGCTTTTCGACATTAAGCTTCAACTGCGCTGTCCAGATTCATGGTCATGATAGATGCAGCCTGTGATTCCAAAGAGCAACTCTCTTCCATGATCTATCCAAATTAAATCACTCGTTAGGTACCCTCGGCGTGTTGACTGGTAGTGAAAAGGCTTCCCCCCACCCCCCTCATCTGACAGCATCACACACACCAAGCGGCGGCGCAGCGGACAGGCAATGCCAACCCTGATTCTCTCTCTCTCTCTCTCCAGTTGTTCTGGAAAGTGGAATGGAATAAATGGCGCAAAAATGGGGTGGCTGGGAGTTTCTTCACAAGGGAGATCTGCACTGTGTTTTCGATCTCCCTCCCGCAAAAAGAAATGCTGCAAGATGCGGTTTGGTTTCAAGGCAGTCGGGCCATGATGGAGCTGCCAAGGCGTCAAAAGAGGAGTTGAAGCCACAGTGACATTTCGTACATGATGCTTTTATTTTTATAGTGTATGTATTTCGTTGAAGTCAAGACTCTAGCCACGCTGCCCAGGATCTACAATTCCATGCATGGAGGAATGGGAGATGAACCATGAGTGAAATGGAAGCTGTCGAGGGGAGGCGGGGCGCATTCTGACGCAGCGCTGGGAGAAGAGGGGTTCCCGGTCATACCACGTTCCTGCCTGTACCTGGGCCTGTGCCTGTCCCTGTGCTTTCGTGACAGCAGGATTGCTGGAGCTTGACTCCCGTCCTCATCAGGCCTCGGATTTTCCCACTTTCTGAACAAGCCGCCCATGCACGCACTTTAACGGCCCCGGCCCCGCAGAATGCCGCAACGAGATTCCCTCGCATCCTCCTTTGAACCCGGCTGCAGAACACATCCATATCTCATGTGAAGAACCGCTACTGCAGTCGGAAGACGAGTGCACTTATCTTGTGACGTCTGTCAAAAACGTAGCAGCAGATCATGTGGCATACCATTTTAGTTGGCATCGGTCTTCCAAAATGGAACGGCCGAACTGAAAGCCAAGGTATTCAATGCTCCGCTTGGCCCATATCCACTGCCGAGACTGCCGCAGTGTCCCGCAAGGTGCCAACGACATTGCGTTTGTGGTGAATGTGTTCAATCGTTGGGCGACATTGCAGAAGATTTCAAACTTTGAAGTTTTGTTGTACAGAGTCAAGCGCAACAGTTTGCTGCTTAAAAGACAAAAATCCAAGAAGCGGGAGTGCCGACAGAAAAGAGTCATTTGTCCAAACCTGAAAAAATGCACACCTATGGTACATGACGGGAAGGTTCTCCTTCCTCCTCCTCCTCCTCCTCCTCCCGTCCTCCTCATCCCGTCTTCCGGTCATCCTCCACACCCACCTGTTACCTTAGAGAAGAGGACTGTAGGTTGTTTTATATAGGAATTTAGGCTGGCTGAATGCCCCGGTCGGTCCAGGTCTTGACAGCTGGCCACCGTCCCTCGTTGGGACCTGCAACCTAAAGGCTGGGCTTGGCAGAGATGGAGCCACTGAAACTTTAGCGCGACTGAGGAAGCAGCAGGGATTTGAAAGCTGTGGGGTGCGATCTTTTGACGTGACCGCGACTTCCATCATCATTCGAGCTCGCGTTTGGATCCTTGAGTCGCGTTGCAGCCCGATTCCAATAACGTCTTAGAGCAACGCCCATTGTTCCCTCCGACAGGCCCGTCGTTGAATTAAAGTTGCCGAGAGGCAAACCCACCCCCCCAAACCATGAGAAGCTTGGACCACCGAGTTTGTTCACCTTGGTTTCTTTTTGCGAACTTCCAAAAGTCAATCACTGATCGTTGCCATTGCAACTCAACTACCCAACTGGACTCACCCTGCCGCCACCCCCACTGATTACACCTCCAATCTCCATCACCACCGATGGCGACGACCAAGAAACGCACCGCCGATGGCGGCCCTGCTCCGCCGATGCTCAAGCGCCGGAAGCCATCCACAATGTCAATCGGCTCAATCCCTGGATCCGCGCACCCTCTTAGACAAACCTCTTTTCCTCCTGACGATCCGATGACCCCCTTCGGCGCCCGTTCCCCGTCCGTCGATTTTGATAACATGAGTCTCGTGAGCGGAAGCCAGGTGAGCGCCGCCGCGCATCCAAAGAAGAAGCGCGGTCGCAAATCCAAAGCAGATAAGGCTCGCGAGCAGACGCCTTCTGTGGTCGGGGGACGCGGAACTGCCGCTGCCAGTCTTGTCGGTAGCGAAGGGGGCCGAGGAGGAACAGGCGGAGCCGGGGGTGCAGCTGGGGACGAAGGAGACGCAGATGATGAGGGACCTACTGAGGTTGCCGCGACGGCCGAGGCCCTGACCAAGGAACAGAAGGAGGAGGAACACCGCCTGAGAAGCATGCTTATCGGCGCCTTTTCGGAAGACCAGTTCGATCGCTTTGAGAATTGGCGTGCCGCCAACTTGAGCAAAGCCGTCGTTCGAAGAGTAAGCCCTTTTCTCTCAGCTCAGCGATCGCTTCCCGACATCTTGCTAATAATGCCATTACTCATCTCCAGCTCATCAACGCCACAATCTCGCAATCGGTTCCAGAGAACATTGTTATTGGCATGCGCGCCGTTGCGAAGGTGTTTATTGGCGATATTATCGAGAGTTCTAGACGGGTACAAGGAGAATGGATTGAGCGAACAGGCGAGAAACAAACCGACCTCCCCACGCCACCAGCAACTGCTGCGCCATCACCTGACGGAACAACGGAGCAAGTAAGCCAGGGGACTGCAGCAGCGGACGACCGACGAGGGCCTCTCCGCCCCGAACATCTACGCGAGGCCATGCGTCGCTACAAAGTAGGCCAGGAAGGTGGCGGCGTGGGCATGCAGTTGGTCTGGCATCAGCAACAACAAAATGGAGTGAACAGATTCCCCACGCGGACAGGTGGGCGGAGGATATTTCGTTGATATGAGTCGGTACATGCCGCGTATTTGCTTTTAATTCTGTATTGGGTTCAAGCGCCGATTTAAATCGGATATTATACACACTGGATTTATGGACTGGGTATGGAAAGGAGCATGACTAGGTAGGCGTAGAAGGGCATTGATACCCACTGCAAAGGGGTTACTGCATTTCATCTTTTTTTCAATAAACAAAATACTTGTTTCTCGCCTTCGCTGTTTCCTGCAAGAGTTTATAGGTCGGGTTCCCTTGACAGGCACTCGATCTCGATCTACACTGCTCCGTCTTATCCTTGTCTTCTAATTTTCTTTCCCGCCCAAATACCGGTATACTACCCTCGAATCCAAATCCTTACAATCACCGGCCTCGCTAGCAGCAGCGTACACCCCCAGACTACTCACCCCGAGCACATTTCTCGACCCGACCCTCCTCGCCATATCCATTGCCAACCCTATATCCTTCCTCATCAGCTGCACCCTGAACCCCCCTTTGTAGCCATGTGATGGCGGCGCATTCGGGCACACGCCCGGTACGGGATTAAACTCGTCGCATATCCTATTCTGTGCCGTCCCTGCAGAAAACACGTACTGGAGCACCCCGGGGTCGAGGCCGGCCCGCATGCCCATGTCCATCGCCTCTGCGCAGGCAATCGTTATAGTCCCCGACAGGTAGTTGTTTGCTAGCTTGGCGGCAAGGCCGAGCGATGGACCACCGCAAGGGATGATTTTGTCACCCATGGGGGACAGGAGGCCTTGGAGACGGGCAAATGACTGGTCCTGCGGGGAGCAACCGACGAAGAAGGCGATGGTGCCCTTGACGGCACCGAGAACGCCGCCCGAGACGGGGGCGTCGTAGAACGGGGTGGACGGAGAGGCGTCGGCGAGTCTAGACTTGATGAAGAGGTGGGTGGCTGTGTCGATTGTCGAGCTATCGATCAGGAGTTTGGACGAGGATGATGGTAGCTGTGGAGACAGTGCGTTGATGATACCGGTTGACGAGTCGAGGTAGACGGACTTGACGTGGGAGCCCTCGGGGAGCATGGTGAAAACAACAGTCTGTTTTGTGGTCAGCAAACAGTTGCAGTGATGATGAGTTCCCATGGTAAATAAAGTCTTGAGAGAGAGAAAACTGACAGATCTTTTAGCGACATCCAGAGGGTTCATGCATTCGGCGATACGATCCGGGAATGAGGAGCAAAGCTCAGCTATTGGGGCAGCGACAACATCGTAAATGTGTATTTTGGCTGGGCTTTGGGCTGCATCAAGGGCTTTGGCTAGGTTGGTCACCATGGGCTTTCCCATTGCCCCGAGGCCAATGAAACCTATGTGATCGAGTTGAGAAGCAACGGAGATGTCTTTGTTGACAGACATTTTGCTTTAGACAGCGCAGTCCCATTAGAGGCTGGAATTATCAAACACTGGGTACAGTTGATAAACAAAGTTTGTTGCAACGCCAGATTTATCTGCAGCTCTCTCTAATTCTTCTTTTTATGTGGGGAAGATTCAAGATTATGTCCGGACAGAATGTGGTGCGTTGTTAGTCTTCGACGTGCGGGGGAGCCCCTTTCTATGTGACTCAAGAGAAGAGTATCTTCCGTATTGCCTTGGGGATACATCTGCTAACTAACAAATCGATGCGGACAATAATGGCCGCTACCCTCTTACTTTACGTTTTGCCCAATGGGGACACATGGAGAGTAAAGATGCCTAGGCCTGGGAGAGTATATAAATGTTGTCAAAGGCAGCGCTGAAGAGGCTTGCGGTTCACATGAGAGGTTGCCAATATACGAAATAAGATTGCCTCCAATGCCGCAACATCGTACGGCCCAAGTCCATGCACTCTCAGCAGGCCATTTCTCACTTCCAGAGAACCAATTCGTCTACCCTTCTACGCCCGAAAATCGCAAGACAGTCCCGTCTCTCTGCTTTCTTATACAGCATATCGACCCCACGACATGCAAGACCACGAATATCGTGTTTGACCTCGGGCTACGCAGAGATACAAATCGATATTCTGAACCCATCCGCCGCCACATCACCACTCGCCAACCCCTGACCACCAATCCGGACGTCGTCAAGAGCTTGGCAAAGGGAGGGCTGAGGCCGGAAGATATTGACTACGTGATGTTTTCTCATGTTCACTGGGACCATGTTGGTGAGCCGCGTGATTTTCCCACTTCAACCTTTGTAGTCGGCCCCGGTTCTCTCGATATCCTCTCGGGGAAATCTCCTGCGGCGCGAGGTGGCCATTCCCACTTTGAAGCCGATCTTTTGGACCTTGACAGAACCGTTGATCTCTCAGAGCCACTCGACACACCGTTACGACAATCACACGTGCTGGGAAAGCTTTACCTCTCGCAGCCCTGGAAGCCACTCCATGAGTTTGGTCTGCCCATGACGCTCGATATCTACCAGGATGGCTCAGTCTACATAGTCGACGCACCTGGCCATCTCCCCGGTCACATAAACCTGCTCTGTCGGACCGGGAACGGATGGCTTTACCTCGCTGGGGATGCCTGCCACGACCGGAGAATTCTGAGTGGGGAGAAAGAAATTGGAGAGTGGAAGGATGCCGAGGGGCACACCTGTTGCATTCATTCAGATAGGGAGGAAGCGGAAAAAACCATCCAGCGCATCAGGGAGTTGGAGAACAAGGGGATTGAGGTGGTGTTTGCACACGATGTTGACTGGGAGCAGGCAAATCCAGAAAGATTCTGGGGATACTCTGTTGAAGACAAGCAGTGATTGATTAGCATTGTACATGATTGGAGTGGAATAATCATTGGCGAATTGAAAACTCATGTCCCTCCTTCCCAAAATTGATGGGTTCTCGTCTTGGTTTCCCCAACTGAGTGAGATGAGTGACTGGTCCCTTCCCCAACACACCTCGCATCCCATCCCCACCGTGCATGATGGCAAGCCTCCCCACACCACGTGCTTGAATTTTTTTTATTTTTTTTTACCCCCTCATCACATCCCGCTCTGCAGCTGCATAGGTACCGTAGGTACTCAGAGCGGGGTTACGGTAATTGAGGTCAAACGACGGCAGATGGCAGAATCAGAAGCTGTCTGCCGAAAGCGAGAACGGCCGATTGCTTAATTAACCGGCAAGATGGTGAAGTGCACTTACAGCCCCGAGATTGGGGTTGGTGAGAACTTCAACGCTGAAAACCGACAAGCTACAGCCATACGCCATCCAGAACATCAGCAATCCATCATGGCTTCAGACCAGAAGCAGCAAGCCCATCTCGACCGCTTCAACTCCCTCCTCGGCCCTTCGGCAATTCACGAAGGCTGGACCTCGCTACTTGCGATTTCTCCGGAATTCTTCGACGCGAGCGTCTCCCTCGCCGCCGTCCCGCGGAAAAAGTCCCACCTCTCCCCGAAAAATCAATCTCTCATCTCCCTCGCAGTCGACAGCGCAGCCACTCATCTCTACGCTCCAGGCATTCGGTCACACATCAAGGCGGCCTTAGCTCAAGGTGCCACGATTCACGAAGTGACCGAGGTGGTAGAGCTTAGCAGCACGTTAGGGATCCATGCTTGTAATATTGGCGTCCCGTTGCTGGTCGAGGTGCTGAGGGAGCAAGGAGGGTATTCGGAGGAGATCACCAAGGATTTTGATGAGAGACAAGAGAAGCTGAAGGACGAGTTCACGAAAAAGAGGGGGTACTGGCACAAGTTCTGGGAAGATTTTCTGCGGATGGACCCCGAGTTCTTCGAGGCATATCTGGAGTTTTCAAGTGTGCCGTGGGTGAAAGAGGTGAATGGAAAACAAGGGGGTGTTCTGGAGCCCAAGGTAGGCCACGGTGCCCATTTCGCGTTGAATTTGACTGACAAATGTTGAGTAGATCAAGGAGTTGGTATACTGTGCCTTTGATGCCGCTGCTACACATTTGTATGTTCCGGGGTTGAAACTGCACATGAAAAATGCGCTTGGATATGGAGCGACGCCGCAAGAGATTCTGGAGGTTCTGGAGATTGCCACCCTTCTCAGTATACATACTGCCCATGTTGCGGCACCGATCATTCAAGATTTGGCTGCTGCTCAGGCCTCCGGGGCGGCTTCAACGTAGAGCTAAGACGATCAAGATGTCAATGTTAAGATTTCTCACATCATCTGGTTACTGTACATATATACAATTTTCTCTCACGGTGTTCATCCAAATGGCACGTATGTAGAGCCTAGTTGATCCTGCAGAATGCAAACAGTGGTGTGTTATGACTGCAACCGGGCCATGTGCGCAGAACAATAACTCACCCCCACATCTCAGTGATCGGGGAAGCACTTGGAGCTATACCTGCTGCATAAACACCCATGAATGCGCTCATATATCCCGCGTCTCTCGTTCTCTTCACTTCGTACTTTGTCAACCCGGCTCCATCCTCATTTGAGATCACCATCCCAGAACCCTCGCGCAAAAACTAAATTTATTTATACGTTCCAGTTCTCCTCAAGTTCACCATGAGTACGGACCCGAAATTCAATGACCTCCACAAACAGCTCTTCGAAGAAGGGCTGAAGATGCGACGAAGCGTTGTAGGTGACGCCTATGTTGATCGAGCGCTGGCCAAC
The DNA here is from genome assembly GCA_033576145.1 of Cladorrhinum samala. Taxonomy (NCBI): domain Eukaryota; kingdom Fungi; phylum Ascomycota; class Sordariomycetes; order Sordariales; family Podosporaceae; genus Cladorrhinum; species Cladorrhinum samala. The sequence continues at coordinate 26,855 of MU864964.1, forward strand.
GGCAATACCGAATTCTCACGCCCCGGCCAAGAACTCGTAACGGAGTGGTGCTGGGGATATGCATGGACGCGACCTGGCCTGGAAAAGAAACAACGCAGCTTGCTCAACATCGGCATGCTCATGGCTCTAAACCGCGCGCCCGAGCTGGCAGTTCACATCAGAGGGGCACGGAACAATGGGTTGACGGAACTGGAGATTCGAGAGGCGATCCTGCATTGCACAACATACTGTGGTGTTCCGGCGGGCGTTGATGCAATGAAGGTGGCCGAGAAGGTTCTGAACGAGATGGCAGAGAAGGGGGAGAAGGAGAGGGAGTTGGGTGCACAGGCAACATAGGTATAATTAGCGTCGGAAATAGGGGTCAGAAGTCATCGCGAGGTAAAAGGTAGCAACTTTTGAGACCGACGGGATCGGCATAACAAAGGAAGACAAGAACCTTGCATCAACCTGATTTTGCTTTATTGTACCAGAAAAAAAAAAAAAAAAAGCGAGCCATTAGTGAACAGGGTAGCACCAGATATACCTAGCTACTTGCATGGCAGCTCTTCCGGCCACGGCAACCCCGCGTTTAGTAGCCCGCACAGGATGAAGCAGCGCTGGGCATTACTTCATTTTGAATATTACCTATTTCCTGCCCCTCCAGAAATCGCAAAGATCAAACAAAACTTCAATATGCCGTCAATTGAAACACTCGATCATATTGTTGTGAAGCCGAAGCGCTTCCAGTGCGGTCGTTGTCAGAGATCCTTTGCCCGTCTCGAACATCTGCAGCGCCATGAGAGGACTCGTGAGTGAGTCTGGATACCCTGGACAATACTCGGAGTTTCTGACCCAAGCGGAATATCAGATACTCAAGAAAGACCATTCTCTTGCAACCTCTGCGAGTCAAAGTTTACCAGGAGGTAAGGTAATTTACGGGCTGCAGCAGCAACCTTTGATTGGCTGTTTGAATTTGCGGACACTGACCTGGCCCTCTCTTTCCCTACTAGCGACCTGTTAACCCGGCATGAGCGTCTCTCTCACAGCAGAGCTGGGGGAGAACCTCAGCCCGGAGCTCCTGGCTCTGCAGCTGCGACACAGCAATCTTCCTTGTCTCGGAAAAAATCGAGGAAGCCGCGGCCAAGTACCTCCTCACAGGGAAGTAACAGTCTGCCAGCCGGTCAGGTCTCGCAACTCGGCCTTTCCAGCTCACCTCCTACTGTACCGTTTTCGAATCATTCTCCCGAAACTAGCTCCTCGGGTTTTGTTATAGCGGCACTGGACTCCAACGAGCAAGATGGAGGAGATGGAGGTGAATTTCCTTCATTGGTTGGATCCGAGGAGCCGCTTGACGATCTCTGCACCTTCCTGGGAACTGAGCCTTTACCTTCTTTCCACTTCACTCCGACGTCGATCTCCGAACAAACAAATTCCCCAGTTTTCAGCTTCGAGCCTTTAGCGGTAGCATCGAATAGCCCATACCCGTTCGAGCTCATAATCAACGAGTCTGGCCTTATGCCCACTGAGTCAGAAAATATCTCCCTTGACGAATCCGGCTCCCTCCACGAGTTTTGTGCACGGCTACCGTTGGCTCCGGAGCTCAGCGCAAACAATATTCAAGCACAGCGTGTTGGAATATCGGAGCTTCCTACTCTAGACAGGCAGACTCTGCTGGAGAACATCCAGTTGGAATTTTCTGCCGCTGTCGGAACAGAATTCCGGCTGCCCACGAAGCTGTCGTTGATACGATATATCCGGGCTTATACAGAAGGGTTTCACGAGCACCTTCCCTTCCTCCACCTCCCAACCATGGATTTCGAAGCATGTGCAACCGAACTCGTGCTGGCCATGGCGGCCGTTGGCGCGCAATACTGTTTTGAGCCGGCCAAGGGGTTGGAGTTGTTCCATGCTGCAAGAGCCATCGCGAACGAGCGCATTCGGAGAAGGGACCTGAACCCTTCGGGTCAAGATCTAATTCAAACAGCGCAAGCTCTCTTGATACTCATGGCCATGGCCACCTGGTCCAAGCACAAGGAGATACTCCGGGAGGCACTCGCCATTCAAAGCATCCTCGCTAGCATCATACGAGATGATGGACTCCGTACAACTCAATCCTCCGATCACACATCAGAAGACTGGAGAGCATGGGCGCAATGGGAGTCTAGGCTCAGGACCAAATTTATCGTCTTTTGTTTCTTCAATCTGCATTGCATCGTCTACGACATTCCGCCCCTGATTCTCAACTCTGAGTTACACATGAGCCTTCCCTGCAGTGTTGGCGAGTTCAGGGCAGAGACAGAACCCGAGTGGAAGCACATCAAAACGGGTACCCCGCAACCATCATCATTCCAAGACGCAATGAGACGGATATTTTCACAGGAGTTCGAGTCTGAGCCGCATTCGTCGCTGGGGAACTACATCTTGATCCATGCAATTATACAGCAAATCTTCCTGACGAGGCAAACTGCAAGGTGCTCTGTGGGCTCAGAACTGACTGCGCAAGAAACAAAGCCGCTTGAGAATGCTCTGCGGCACTGGCAACTGTGTTGGGAACGTAGCCCCGAGTCATCCTTGGACCCCTCAGATCGCAACGGCCCGGTGGCTTTCAACTCTACCGCGCTTCTGCGACTAGCATATATTCGCCTCAACATAGATACAGGACCAGGTCGGGCACTTGGAACTCGAGATCCCTCTCGGATAGCTCAAGCATTGCGGGATGCGCCCAAGGTTAGACGGTCACCCAAGCTCACAGTTGCGTTACTGCACTCGGTCCAGGCGCTCAGTATCCCGATCCAAATCGGAATACGGCTTGTGGCCAAAACTCAGACTTTTGTTTGGTCAATTCAGCACTCTTTATGCTCTTTAGAATGTGCTCTGCTTCTCAGCATGTGGCTGGAGACAGTATCCGCATCAGCATCAGAGACATGCTCTGCGCCGCAGCTTCTGACCACTGATGAAATGAGGGTACTGACACTGGTCAAAACCATGTTAGATGAAACCGAGTTTGGCGTCTCGGGAAACATCTGGTTGGATACGACCGAAATGGCCAGAAAGCTCAACCTGGGAGTACTGAGAGCATGGGCAACCATTTTCAGGGGCTCGCAAACATGGGCAATCGTCGACGTTATTGGTAGTTCATTGGATTTGTATGCAGAGATGTTTATTTAATCTCTATCCGGCAGCGTCATGTCGACAACCAGCTTGCCTCCTTCCCCTTTCAAGTACTCATCAACCAGATGATTCAGTTTTGAGAGCGGAAAAGTCCTGATGCTTGCTTTGACATCGTGATCAGCTGCGAACTGAATCATCTCTCTCAGCACTTTGTTGCTCGCCACAAGGCTCCCAACTATCGAAATATCCCGAAACACCACATCGCTTGCCGAGATGTGAAATCCTTTTTCTGGAAATGAAACAACCACACATTTTCCGTGTCTCCTCAACAACTCAATTCCGTAATCAAACGCCCTTTGTGACTCTGGCAGCATGATAACCGCATCGAGTCCCATATCCTCGACATCCTTCTTCCCATCCTCCTCTCCAATCTGCCTCGCCACTCCTTTTGCATCGATAACCCTCCCATCAATAATTCTTGCCTGCTCACCCGCAACAGCCCTAGCTAATCTCAACGGCCCATCCGCCACATCCACGCCCAGAACCTTCAACCCCATTTTCTCGGCAAACTGAACTCCCAAATGTCCCAACCCTCCCCCAGCACCCATAATCCCCACCCTCTGTCCCCTTTTCAGCCCGCACTTCTTCAAAGCCCCGTAAATCGTCACACCGGCACACATGAGCGTGGCAGCATCCACCGCCCCCATGCTCTCGGGAATCGGAGTGACTTGTCGCGAATCAACCACGGCATACTCCCTGAATCCTCCATGACATGAAATGCCAAAATTCGACGCCTTGGTACAATACACCGAGTAACCTTTCTCATCGTCCTCCTCCGTGATCGGGGAAGCGGCGCACTCAAAACACGTTCCGCAGGCGTGATAGCTTCTCCCGGGAACTCCGACTCTGTCTCCTATCTTGAACGGGGATTTGGACTCGGGGGGGAGTGATATGATTTCACCTGAGAATTCGTGGCAAGAAATATGAGGGAATGAAGGCGGAAAGGGCGGCATTTGGCCCGAGGCGAGGACGTGGTCCGTGTGACAATAGGAGGCAGCCAGGACGCGGACGAGCATGTCATGGGGGGAGGAAGGGGGGAGCGTAGGGAGGGGAACGGTGGAAAGGACGTAGGGGGTGTTGAATGCTGGCAGGAGCTGGGCGCGCATCTTGGTTGGGATTTCGGGGGCCGAGGTTGACATTTTGATGATGATTGATTTACAAAGACTTGGGTAAAAATAACGTGATATGACCAAGCCAAAGAGTCGGACAGGAGATGAAAATCAATGCCCGACGGCTTCGTTGTTCGGAGATCAAGCGCGGGGATTAAAGCATCAAGAGGGCAGGCATTGTCAACAAGCTTCCCCGCACATGTACTGTACCGTATACTAACCATGAGAGATGGGGTTGCCCAATTACCTACCAATTTTGCCGGAACGTCCACAGGTATGTTGATTTTTTCTTTCCCTTGTGGGGGCTTGAACCGGGAGAACTACATTTTCAATTTCAAGTCGTCATTGGGCTGATTCCATCACAATCTGAAAATAATAACACATCATGACAGACAACGTCTTGGTGACCGTCTCGGCCCTCGACGCTGGACATCTCACTCTTCCGGAACGACTGTTTGTCACTGATGCCGTTCCCGACAAGCGCAGCACGGTTCCTTCCCTCTCATTTCTCATCCAGCATCCATGTTCCGGGAATATCATCTTCGACCTCGGCATCAAGCGAAACATTCAAGATTACACGCCCGCACAGCAAGCCCACATCTCCCAACGCCAACCGACAATCACCTCACCAGACTGCGCCGATAGCCTTCGTAAAAACGCCAAACCTCTTGACCCGGCAAGGGATATCGACTACATCATCTTGAGCCACGTCCACTGGGATCATGTCGGCACGCCCTCCGACTTTCCGAACTCGACCTTTCTTGTAGGCTCAGGCACCCAAGATCTCCTCAAGAATGGCGGCGGACCGCTTTACCCGGCTGAACTGTTCAACGACGACGAACTCCCCTTCGGAAGAACAGTCGAGTTTCCGCCTGCAGCTGCCAGTTCGGCAACAGGACCAAAACACACGTCTTTGCCCTCTTCCACCCTTGCCAAGCTGCCAGACGCATACGAATGGGAATGGAAGCCCCTTTCCACGTTCCCGGCAACCTTGGATCTGTTTGGAGATGGGTCAATCCGCGTGATTGATGCTCCAGGGCATCTGTATGGACACGTTAACCTTCTTTGCCGCATCGCACAACACAAATATGTCTATCTGGGCGGTGACTGTTGCCATGATCCCCGGATCCTGTCAGGAGAAAAGGGGATAGCATTGTACGATGACGGAAAGGGAGGTACGAGGAGTGTGCATGTCGATACTGGCATCGCCGCGGAGACTCTGCATAAAATTAGGGGTTTTGTGCAAGAATTTGGGGAGGGGAAGGGCGTCGAGGTAGAAGTTGTGGTGGCACATGATGGAATCTGGAGAGAAACCAACAAGGATCGATTTTGGCCTGGACATCTGTGATCGCTGATCTATGATTAATTATCATAAGTAACACCAAGACCTTGCTATCTTTTCGGAAGAGGCCACAGCATGTTTGTTGTATGTACAACATCTACCGGATTCCTGTTTTTGGTTTCATTGTCTTGCAGCATAATTATCTACTGATAATAACATTGTAACCGCCACGCGCCAGATTTGCAGCACGATGAGAAGCAAAGAAGCCAATGTTGGCTCAACGCACAGCATGCAATAGTCAACGTAAAGCGGATGTGGGGAAAGATGCATCTGTGTGTTTGCACTTTGCTGCAGTGCTTCCCCCCTTCCCCCCTCACTCACGACCAACGTCGTTTTCTCCAACTCGACTTTTCCCGATCTTATTACCCCCACAACCACACAATGGGAACGGATAGGAACATGAAATCGCGATAATCTTGGTAGCACCCGTAGTTTTATCGGAGATTTCTCAGATTGTTTGATTTACGTTGCCGTTTTCAAATCAGACAGTTGAGTTCTATCACGCCAGAGAATGCCTTCCGCGCCTGCAGACACAATAGCTTTCATTGGTATGTTGTCCTCTATTTGCAGTGAGCAAGAAAAAGAAAAGAAAAGAAACAGCACAGCATTGGCAATCAACTGACCGAGCCAGGCCTCGGGGTCATGGGGTATCCCATGGCAAAGAACCTGCGTGCCGGACTGGGTCCTGACAAGACTCTCCTCATCTGTGATGTCAACACCGAGGCTCTCACCCGATTCGAAGCCGAGACCAAAGGTCAAGGACCGGTTGAAACCATCACCAATGGCCATGAAGCAGCCAAAGCCGCCGTACGCTCTTTGCCTCTACCCCCCGTCCCTACCCCTTTCCCTTTCTCATCTTTCGTTTCCCATCTGCCAATATAATACTAACCGTCGATTAATTTAAATCCGACTCCAGGACGTAGTAATCACCATGCTCCCCAGCTCGGCGGCGGTGAAATCCGTCTACCTCGACCCCTCAACCGGCATTCTCTCGGGCGCCCTCGCCTCCCCGCCCGACTCCCCAAAGCTCATCATGGAATGCGGCACAATCGAATCCGACACAATCCTCTCGGTAGCCAAGGCCAGCCGTGAAACCTCACCAGCGCTCCCTTCCCTGACGTTTGTGGACGCCCCGGTCTCGGGCGGCCCAATGGGCGCAGAGAACGCCACGCTCACCTTCATGGTTGGATGCGCCCCAGCTTCCTCGGACAAAGTATTCCCGCAGGTAAAGTCGCTCCTGAGACACATGGGCAACCCGGACGGCATCTTCCTGTGCGGCGACGTCGGGGCCGGGACGGCGTTCAAGATAATCAACAACTATCTCAGCGCGATTACCTCGCTCGCCGCGTCCGAGGCGCTGAACATCGGCGTCAAGGCCGGGCTGGACCCAAAGCTGCTGACCGACGTCATCAACGCCAGCGGCGGGCAGTGCTGGGTGACCAGCAAGAGCAACCCCGTCCCCGGCGTCCAGGAGGGAGTGCCGAGCAGCAGGGGCTACGAAGGTGGGTTCAGAGTGGAGCTGTGCGCAAAGGTGCTGGGCATGGGGACGAAGCTGGCTGCCGACGTCGGGGCGAGGACGGTCCTGGACAGGCCGACTCTGGACGCCTTTGCAGAGGTGATTGCCGATGAGAGGTACAAGGGGAAAGACGCGAGGGTTGTGTACAAGTGGCTGAACGATCAGTAGATTTTCGTAAGGGTACCCAGAGGTATTCATTCTAGTAAAATAACAAGGGCAAACCCTAGCCAAGTCAAGTTGGGTAAATTCATAATATAAACAGTTGAGAGAAAGAGAGAGAGAGTTATTTTTTCTTCTTTTAGGTATTTAATATGGAAACACAATATGATATCTGTACAGGGCTCGAGCGAGCCACAACCCGCCGTGACTGTTCCCGTCTTGATCTAGTATTCTAATACACGCAGCAATACCAAAACCCTTTATTGTGGCTGCTGCAATGAAAGCGCTTAGCTGGCAAAAGACCCAAAAGAGCAAGCCCTCCCCCAATGCGTTTCAGATTTAGTATCCCCAATAGGAGAGGGAGAGAGAGAGTGAGTGTGTGAGAGAGGCACCCCCTCTTTGGCCTTTTACCACTTGATCACCTTGTTGGGGAAGAACTCATCAATGAGTTCCAAATAGTAAGGCTGTTAAATATTGTCAGCTTAAATCTCGCTTTCTTTATTTTTCTTGGCCCTTTTTTTTTTTTTTTTTCCTTGGGGCATCAGAACTAACCTTGAGTTTCTCCACGTTCGGCACCTCATCCCCTTTGCTGTACAAGTCGTACGGATTGAACGACCTCACGGCCGTCAGCAGCTCCTCGTCCCCCTCGGCCATAAACTCCCTGTAGGCGCCCTCCTTGTGCCACGGGTAAAAACTGTGGTATCTGATCATGGCCAGCGCCTCCCTCGGGAGGGTGCTCTGATCCCTCAGGACGAGGTACAGGAACTCGTCGTGGCCCCAGCTCATCATCAGGTCGTCCATGCCGCACCTGGGCTCGTAGATCCCGTATTTGGTCGAGTACACCTCGTGCTTGGAATCGGGATTCGCCTCAAACTTGTCGGGAAAGATGCACAGCTCGTCAAACTTGCACCCGACGGGGAACGTGTCCCCGACAACGTCCCACTGCCCCGAGCTGCACCCGGGCAGCAGGAACATGAGCTTGCCCAGGTCGTGCAGAAGCCCCGTCAGCTGCATCCAGCGGGGCTTGCCGTCCTTGCGGATGGCCTCGGCGCTCTGCAGCAGGTGCTGGGCCTGGCTGAGCTCCGTGTCCGGGTCGCTGTCGTCGACGAGCGTGTCGAGCTTCTCGATGGCCTGCCAGATCGTCATTTCCGGCCGGACCCGCGAGGCCGAGTGGAAGTGCGCCCTGGCCTTGAGGTTGTACGCCACGGTCTGTTTGGCATGCTGCTCGGCGTAAAAGTGCTTGACGCGCTCACAGGCGTGGTGATACTGCCGAAACGTCTCGACGTCTCTGGCCGGAGTGAACCCGGGAGGCGCATCGATGGGCGTGTCGCAATGTGACCTCTGGGGAGATGAGATGGCTCCCCTAAGCTGGTTGACGCTGTCGACGGCGTCTGAGATGGCTTCAAGAGCGGCGGCCGCCGACTTTTGCTTGGTGCTGCTGATGTCTGCCGAGTCTTCATAGACCGGGGTGAGATCGGTCGCGTGTGGCGCCATGAGTCTCCCCAAAAAAATAATAAAAAAAATAAAAAATAAAATAAAATAAAAAAACGAGCGAGCGCCTTTGCGATGGGGTATGTCTATGGTACACTGTATCTGTGGTCGTATCAGTAAAAGTTCGCTAGCCATAGAAAACCACAGATAATTACATCGTGGGGGGATGTAGAGTACAACTTACATCCTTCTATAGATGGCGAACCAGAAGAAGGCAGCAGAGAGCTTCCAACTCGGAGACAGGTAACCAGAGAGTCCTTTATATATGTCTGAAGTAATGAATTCTTAACAAACAGCCGAGCAACCAACCAGGGCCCTTCCGAAGAAGAAACTTCGTCGGCATTTTATACTCAGCCCACGCAAGAGAACGGCATCACTCAAACCCACCGTCCTCCTCCACCCTTCACCCCTCCACTTTACCCCTTCCCTTTCCCCATGAGAAGAAAGAAAAAAAAAAAAGGACGGGAAGCGGTGACGCTGAACGACCCGAAGTGACTACACTAAGGTGACTATGGAGTAGTCGAATGCATTTGCTTGGTGTCGCCACACCACATCGCCGATATATATGGACCACGGTATCATTTCTCCCGCTATCCCCCTTCCTATCGGCATACCGGTAAACTCGCATATAGGGAGGGGCTGCTTGTTCGTCGGACAGGGGAGCTCCATCGCGAACTAACTGGGTTACAAACGAGATGTGAAAAAAAAAAAAAAAGAAGAAAAAAGAAAATAAAAGCAAAGTCACGCCATGACTAAAGCTTGCCCAGCCTGGTAAAAGTCACAAACCGGTAAATGGAAAGAAGGAGGAAAAAAAAAGTGAGAAACAGAGAGAGAGCTGGGATAAATTCAGCCAATCAAATGCGTTTCAAGTTGAACAGCAAACATGGATCAGGGGATGGGTGAAGGGGGAGAGGGGAGGGGTTGAGTATGGAGGGGATAGGAACGTCAGAAAATTGCACGTTGCTAAACCAAACAAAAGCGACCCTTGTTGACCGGCCCCAGCTTATGTACTTACCTTGCACAATCTCATCACACTCGGGTAGTGTAGTGTAATTAAATTACACAAACCAAGATTCATCGAGATAGGATCTCCCCTTCCAAATCTCTGTGTACAGGAACGCAACGTTCGTTACGTCCCCACCGCCCCCTCCCGCATGCTTTACACATGCTTCGTCAATCTTTGGAGACGGATCCTGAGACTAATAGACCCACGTGGCCATGTATCTCGTCAAGGTTCGGCGAGAATTGCTGTTTAGGAAGCAAAAGAGGCAGGTTGGAGGACCCGATGCCCCTGTTTTTTCCAGCTCCCTGGACCAGGCACACAACACACTTCCCAATTCGGAAACAGGCAAATTCCCCCGAGAAAGGGTTCTAACCCCCGGATGCTGATCGTCTTGGCCTTGGGGAGAAATGCTCCGCCTGTGGGAAATCGACCAGCATGGCCAAGCGCCGGGGTATCAAGCGCACCTATCCAAAAAAAAGAAAAAGAAAAAAAAATCACCCAAAACACCCGTTCCCCCTCCTTTCCATGTCGATATTTTATTTTCCCCCAAAACAAACAGAATGAAAAAAAAAAAAAAGAAATGAAAAAAACACACACAGACACACCCAAAGACCAAAAGTTTTTTTTTTTTTTTTTTTTTTTTTTTTTTTTGTTTGGCACAAACAAACTCGAAATTATATTGTCAAGGGCACATGGGGTTATTCGAATCATGTTCCCTGCTAATACTTCCAGTGCCATCGTAGTTTTCGCAGCTTTCTGTGACCAGCCCAGCCCAGCCGCACTCTGAACTACCGATTAAGCCAGGAGCAATACCGACCAAGGGCTCAGATCGGAATTCCCGTTTGGGCAATGCGATTTTGTAAATGTTATCATGTTCTCCGCCATTCTTCCACCCCCCCTGCCCATGCGGTGACGCTTCTGTGCTGGTCTTGACGCCATCACAAACGCCAAGGTCACCACCAAATTCTTCTCTTTTCGTTATCGCTCATCAGTTTTTTGTCAACCCATGTGTTTGTTCCACGGGATATGCCGAGATTGAGACTTTATCGATTTTCGAATTGCGGCCCGACACCTTGTGTGCGCACCCGATGCTCGTGCGCTTCAAGATTGCCCAATCCAACGGCGAGACGCTGGACACGACAGTGTCAACTGAGCGCCCCCAAAAAACATGCCGGGGGAGTAATGAAGAAACTAGGGTGTCCAAATTTGCCTTTTGCGATAGATAATTAGTGATTGCATTAGCCTTCTCCAAGAACCGGGTTTCGAGGCATGGTGCCGTGGGGGTAGCAAACCAAACGGCACTCACACCTTGTTTCTTGTTGTACCAGCATCCATGTTGATTGTGTGCAAGGAAAACACACTTGAACAATTCCGATGACCTTACGGGAATGTGAGTTCATTCTGCATTCCCAACGGTTTCACAGTTGACAGGGCACAAACAAGGTTGGACCTCTCGCCTCGACCAAGCCATTCATTGCCCCCAACCACTCCGTATCAATCCAGTTTGACCTCTGCCTTTTACGATTCGCTGCTGGAACAGCAGAAAGACAAAGAACAGTCAGGGAGGAGAGTCAAGCGGCTGCCAGGGCATATTCCCTGATTATTGGGCTGAACCGCCGTCGGCAAAACGACCCCCTCAGGCCCATTTCCACTTCTTTCTCATGTCGTTCTGTACCTGCTCAGTTGGTCGGGCATGCCTTCTTTCTGTGTCTCGGAGTATCTCCAGCATCGTGACCTGGTCATGGGTGTTAGGGAAAAGGTCGCCAACTGCGTCCTAATTAGCAAAAGAGACAAACAGAAGCAAAGCAACTTCCCGGCGTGTGACCTACAAGCCGAAATCGCCATACATGCTGTGAACATGCTGGGTGCCGTTCTATCGTTTCCAAGACCAATCCCGCAAATTCGGCGTACCAACATTTGGACCGTTTTCTGAATTCCGCACTCGGTTAATGATGATGGTCCCAGAACACTTTTGCGCAGCTGTACTCACTGTTATGCTTGCTCTGTCCTCTCTGCTGGCGCATACCGGGCGGTTGTATTCGAGGAAGCTTTCCGCGAGAAGCGCATGCTGCGTCCCAATGACATGACAGCTTCGCAAAAACCAAATTTCCGGAAACGCTTTGCTCTGATCTTCCTCGACCACGTATGGGTTGAACGAGGCGGGCTTGTTCTTCTCCCAAGCCTGGCCCTCGCTATGCAGGTCCTGCCACCTCTCCACCTCTCCATCTTCGCGCGGCCCAAACACATAGTTCAACACCTTAGCGCAGTGCACTACGGCTCGGTTGGCCCAATCGTAGTCATTCTGCCCAGACTCGTCGTCCATGATGAGCGGCTTATCCACCAGGGAGTGGACAAGGGTGATCTCGACTGGTTTCTTGTGCATGACAGCGCGATAGATCTCTTGCCGAAGACCAACCCAGTATGAGGCTGCTCCCAGGCTACTATGCACGAGCAACCGCTTCCCGTCAGCAAGGTCTTTATCCACCATGCTGCGAATTCCGACCAGAATGCGGCCGTTATCAATGCCGACTTCCTGATGAGCTTCTGCAAGAAATTATCAGCTCGAGGAAAGCGTGGGGGCCATGTACCAAGTCGGGCCAAACCTTCAATTTCCTCCACCACCCGGAGGATGATGGCAGCTGCAAAGCAGTCCTCCTGGTTTTTCCCATTCAGGTTGATCATCATGCTGGCGCTTACATATCTATAGCACCGAAGACTATACTCGAGCGCTGGCACCCTTAACTGAGGATCACTCGTCTGGGCCTTGTGTCGGGCTGCAAGTGTGAGTATGGCATTCAACAACATAGGGCAGCTCCTGGCCCTTTCCGGCACGATGATCTCGAATGACCCTGTAGCTTAAACGTCAGGCATGCTTGTCGAAACGGGGGGCGCGACGGATGACTTACGGCACGGATCACACAAATCAAGCTGATGCAGGAAAGAGTCAGAGAGCTACTCACTCAAAGAATATTATGTTGGAAGGGACCAAGTAACCTACCCAAAGAGCCAAGTTTTGCACAAAATGTCGGACAAGCCTCCCCTCGAGGTCTTTGGGCAGGGGCCACTTCAAGGGCTCCTGCGGAACTGCTCGAAGAGGATTCGACTTTGCCAGGAATCGTTCACTCGGCGATCTTGGACCTGAATCGGAAAAATGATAATCATACCTGACGTGGTCCTGAGCGGGACCCCGAACGGTTCCTTGAACGGTGCCCTCGGACGAGACATTATCGTCAAACTCATCGGCACCGCTCCCGGGACTGGAAGCATCTCGGATGATTGTTTTGGTCTCATCAATAAAAACCACTATTTGGGGTATATGTAAGCGAGAGGAACACTTGACGAGACATATGACAAGAAAGGGGCAGTGGTGGGGGGCGGGGCGACAAACATCTCTTTGGTGTTTTGACCCATTTCTGCTTTGTTGAAAATACTAGTTTGCCATTTCCATCTGCAGCGCCATTACGAGATGCAGTCAGTAGTGTTGCTAGGCAGGGGGACTTTTAGACGGGGACAGACTATCGGTATTTAGACGGATCTTGAGACCGGTTGGCCGGCATTGGCGGTTTGATCTCTGACACGTCCCGCACTTGGGAGTTACTCTGTCACCTGCAGAGAGCATTGATGCGCGTGTCAGCAAAACGGGGCCATCTAATTTGGAGTAAGCAGAAGATGCAACGAGACTTACATTTGAGATGCTGTTCACGGCAGTTGACACTGTTTGAGGGGGGGGGGGGCAAAACACGCAACGCTTGTCAGGGTGGGTTTTCGAGACGGATGGGGAACTTTTTTTGTAACAAGGAACCCACTCACCAGCCAAATTTGGCATACTTGACGAGGGCCGATGGGCCGGCCAAAGCTACGGCAGGGTCAAGACCGAAAACCCCATCGGAAGAACCGGGGGAGCCCGTAGCGGGCGTGCCGGGAGATGTCATGGAGAGGCGGCCGCTCGGGGTCCCTCCGCCTGGATGGTTTTTGGCCGCGCCTGGAACAGCACGCTCACACCCGACAAGGGCGTCAGCATTTCTCGGCCCTGTACGATGGTGGGGTCTGATCGATGTGCGAGCGGCCCAAGACAGCAGGCGGTCGATCTGGGGTTCTGGGGCGGGCATCCAGCAAGGCGAGCAACCGAGGCGTCGGGAACCTTGGCTTTCGGTCGAGTGTTTGTCGAGACGGGACTGTCTGGTTTCGATTTCCGTATGACGGGAGAACGAGGAAATTATGCCCGATAATTGAATGGACGCCAGGAGCACAGCGGACACCCGACACAGGCACTTGGAGCTGTCCCGTCTCTGCCACCAGCTTATTTTAGCACACGAAGCAGAGCTGGCTGTCAGTGCAACAGTCGAGGTGGAACCCTCTTGGATAAGGTAGGTCTCGCTTCGGCAGGGTGCGCTAGACCCCGGTCAATCGATGGGATGGGGGATCTAGAAGAAGTTCGATTCGATCGCCGGTATGGAGAGTGCCACACCACGGCCTTGGTTGACAAGACACGAGGAGATGGAGAAGCCCAAAAAATAAAATAAAATAAGAAAAGATGAAAAAAGTAAACGACGTTTATTGATTTGAGCAGGAGATCCAATGCGATCAATTACTTTGCGGAGATTGCGGGTTCCCCTGTTGGTTGGGGTGCAGCTTTCTCGGTGTGCAACTTCTGAGTGAGCTGATCGGGTTCAAGGTTGGTTATCAATCGAGGCGCGCCTTCTCCGATGAATTTCACCACCATGCGGGGAATGTGCCGTGGCTGGCACACCTGCACGCGATATTTGACGCGAGAGAGATTTGGGACTCGGTCAGGTATCCCTCGATTTTGAACTAAGGCCGGAGGTGTGTTTTTGGTTTATTGGAGCGTAATTTTTTCTTTGCTTTTTTTTTTTTTTTTTTTTTTTTTTTCTTCTTTTTCTTTTTCCTTTCTCGCATCAGTTCTAGATTTCCAACGTAGCGACCGCACCATAAATCCTTGAATCGGTCATCGTGGCTGGGGATCTGCTGAATTTCTCTATCTTATTTACTGTCCAGTTGATTACTTGGTACTACCACGTAAAATCTGCGAGCTCATATTTCTCCCATTTCCGTACACCTTCCCTTCCTGTCAACCCCGCGGAAATCGATGGACGAGAGAACGTGGGAGACACTTTGACCTGCCGCCGCTAATGATGGAAACCAAAAACATTAAACAAATTCCCAGATTGTTGGATCACACTGCAGCTCACGTCTGTCGCCATGCACAAAATGCAAAACAGCAGGCAGGGATCACGGCTCTTCAACCGACGACTGCCGTGCTGTCGGGTTGCTACCCCGCCGACCACTCCACCACCTCGGCCGTTGCGACGAACGCTATTGGGCCCGGGACAAGAGAATCTGTCTAGTTTTGCGAAATGCCGGGGGAAGTGGAGGTGAGCATGGATCGACGCAAAAGACAGGAGGCGCGTTTTCTCGACTTTTTCTTCTTGACCTTCTACTGCAAGTCCCAGCGGTGGCTGCATTGGTGGCGTTAAAGGTCAGGAAAAACTTGTGCAGAGGTCTACCCAGATACTACACAATCCGACCGACAGACGCGCTGCACACGTCCTGATCAAGCGAAATCAGGGGTTTTGCCCTTTGGATTTTTACCACCAGCCAGACAGCCATGGCGTCGGAAAAGGAAAAGGCGGGCGCTCTTCCCATCGAAGATCGTAATGATGATGATGATGTGCAGCCTTCAGGGGACCGCGTCGCCCGCGTCGCAACGGCCGACCGCATCCTCCAGGGCGCCAAGTTGGCAACGCAAAAAGAACAGAGCATGACCCTGCTCCAGGGCATCAAGCTGTACCCCAAAGCCATCGCGTGGAGCATGCTCATCTCCACGTGCATTGTCATGGAAGGATACGACGTCTGCCTTATCAACAACTTTTGTGGGTTCTTTCATCACTTGACACCGCCCCTGAAAACAAAAATAACTTGACATTGAAATCCGGCTGACCGCGATGTTAACTTTACACCAAAAGACGCCTTCCCGCAGTTTGCAAGAAAGTATGGAGAAGAGCTGGTATCGGATCCCGGAAAATGGGAGGTCACTGCTCCGTGGCAGTCCGGCCTGAGCAATGTAAGTCCAGGTTGGGGGGTAACGAGAAAGCGTTATGCGGTGCCAGCCGCTTGAGCCAAGTCTGCCCTGCGAGACTCTGGTGGCACCCACCTATCTAATCTTCTTCAACGGCTTTCTGGGTCGACAGGGACAGATTGGGCTAATCTGTGTGGGGCTATGATTAGGGAGCCAACGTTGGAGAGCTTATCGGTCTCATGATCAACGGCTGGGTGTCGGAGAAGTTTGGGTACAGATGGACCGTCATTGTGTGCCTGATGCTCATCAATGCCTGGACCGCCCTGTTCTTCACGGCCCAAAACGTTCAGACATTGCTGGCGGCCGAGATTTTGTGCGGAATTGTAAGGCGCCTTCCCAATATAACCAACCTCCCCTGTCGGCTTGACCAAGAATTACTAACCCGGAGCGTAGCCATGGGGAGTTTTCCAAACCCTCACCATCACGTATGCCTCCGAGGTGTGCCCGGTGGCCATGCGAGGCTACCTGACCACCTATGTCAATTTCTGCTGGGGTCTCGGCCAACTCATCGGCATTGGTGTCATCATGTCCATGCTGGACAGAAATGATGAGTGGGCGTACCGCATCCCCTACGCCCTGCAGTGGATGTGGCCGCTCCCGCTCGCTATCGGCATCTTCTTCGCTCCAGAGTCTCCATGGTGGCTCGTCCGAAAGGGAAAGCTGGACAAGGCCAAGAGGGCCTTGTTGCGGCTTACCAGCCTCAACCGGGAGACGGACTTTGACGCCGATGAGACGGTCGACATGATGGTGCACACGACAGCTCTCGAAGAAAGGACTACGACAGGCGCCAGCTATCTGGACTGCTTCAAGGGGCACGACCTGAGAAGGACCGAGATTGTCTGCATGGTGTGGGCTATTCAGAACCTCAGCGGCAACTCGTTCTCCAACTATTCGACTTACTTCCTGAAGCAGGCGGGACTCGACTCTCAGGATGCATACGGATTTGCCCTCGGTCAGTATGGCATGAACATGGTCGGGGTTTTTGGTGCTTGGTTCCTCATGAGCCGCGGAATTGGACGGCGATCCCTTTACCTCTACGGCCTTTGCGGCTTGTGGGTCATGCTCATGGTTCTCGGCTTCCTCGGGCTTGTTCCTGAGGAGAACCGAAGGGCCGGTTCCATTGCTACGGGCAGCATTATGCTGTGCTGGGCTTTGACCTATCAACTGACGGTTGGCACCGTTTGTTATTCACTTGTCAGCGAGATCTCGTCCAGACGGCTGCAGATAAAAACTGTCGCTCTGGGGAGGATTCTCTAGTGAGTCCCCCTCTTTCATCACCCCAAAGAAAACACGACCTTGTTTCGAAATGCTAACACTAAGCTTGCAGTATCATCGTGGGTATTGTCTGCAGCGTTTTGACCCCCTACATGCTCAACCCTGGAGCGTGGGATTGGAGCAATTTCGCAGGCTTCTTCTGGGGTGGAATCTGCTTCCTCTGCATAGTCTACACTTATTTCCGGGTACCTGAGCCATCGGGCCGTTCCTTCGCGGAAATGGATGTGCTTTTCCAGAAGGGAGTCAGCGCTCGCAACTTCGCCACGACCAAGGTGGACGTGTTTGAAGAATCAATCAACGGTGATATCATGGAGAAGTGCCAAGACCCCTCAGACACTAGCTCCAAAAGGATGGACGCAGGCAAAGTCTAACCTTCCGTTTGTGATGGGCTTCGAGGGGGAAAAAAAGGGAAAGGGGGGTGGGGCGGTTTAAGGGTATATGATCATTTGCATGAACCGTAGGGCGCATAGTTATGGTAATGTGGCTGAAAAAAAGGGGTAGGACTGTACGGGTTTGATGATCTACGGTATAATAATGTCTTTGGGTGCAAAGAGAGAATGAAGATGACGAATTATAATGTATATGTTATTTAGTATAGACAACACATGTCAGTGAGAACGGTTATCGTGACGTCGATGGGGTCTTTTTGTTCTCTCTCGTCCACTTCATGCAGGTAGGGTACAGTTCTTGGCGAGCGAGGGAGCCTAACAGCTGCATGAAGGTGCCATGACGTAAGGTGGGCGAAGGTTGCTAAGGCCTTGATACACTAGAAAGAGGTGGCGTGAATGGCCCCATAAGAGAAGGTGATTCAAAGAAGAGAAAGAAAAGATGGGATGTCTGAAATAGATGTAACGATACCTTCGTACATACGGCGACATGAAGAAGAGGAGTTCCACAGGCCCAACTCGTGGCAACATCTCTGGGGTGATAAATGGTGAGTGGGTGAGGTATTATTTCCCACAGGAAAACATGCAATGTTGATATGACCTGCCACCTCACTTGGCGAGGGGAGCTGATCAATAGAAAATCAGTCCATTATCCGCAGCGCCATTTTTGTTCTGTTCTCATTCTTGTGCATCAAAGTGGGCTCTGAACCAAATAACCAACAAAAAGCACAAAGCACATGATTATTATTTTGGAACCAAATCTGGATCTGCATCGGCGCTGGAAATCGAATTCCCTACTGCCCAGTGACTTGAGTCTGTTAGCTGGTAATTACCTACCTGCCTAGGCACAGTAAGATAGATAGGTACCTTATGGATGCAAGTGACAGCCAAGGGCAACCCTACAAAAAGAGACAATCCAGAAGGGAAACCCCGCCCCACAGAAGCAAGGTCACCTTACCCCGCCGTCCGACGACGGTCCCGCAGTCCTGTCCACTGTCCAGGACTCCACCCTTCTACCACTGTAAGTACGCCGCAAAGGAAGCACCACCCTCCTGGGAGCATCTCCCATCTCCCCCATCTGCAAACGTCCAAATTCGTTCGCCTCTTGAACCTCCGAGCTCGTTTCGTGGCCAGGCCAGATTCTATCAAAAGAAAGATCAGTGCTCCATCTTACATATATCGATTCGGAAATCTCGACATTACAAAATGTCTGCAAGTCCTCCAAGCCATACCCCGCCCGGCCATAACGTGCCGCGCCCAAAAGGTAATTAGAGCTTCCCGATGGGTGGCAATGTGAAAGCTCCCTCCTCCACAGCCAACAAGCCGCTAACCTATCTATTTGTTTCGCGTTTCAGGCATCCTCAAAAACTCATATCGCGGATCCCCGCCCATCTCTCCCGTCGATAACCCTGCTCTCCCGCACACGCCCTCGACCGACTTTGTCCTCGACCCCAAGGAGGCCAAGGAGCTCACCATCGTCAACACACAATACAATGCCGGCCACCGCCGCTCGTCCTCAACGGCCGGCTCCCGCCCAGGCATCTCGCGCAGCTCGCGGACCCCCTCGCACCATGGTGACGAGTCAGAGGACCAGGGCCAGCGCCTGAAATGGGACGAGGCCAACCTGTACCTCACCGAGCAGGAGCGCACGGCGACCATGAAGATCAATGAGCCCAAGACTCCCTACGCCAAGCATTACGACCCTGCAGAGGATCCGTCGGATGATGAGGCGGATGCGGCCGAGCCTATCAACCCCGACAACATCGACCTGGACCGCGTTGACGGCCTCCCTCATGCCACCCACCAGAACCAAAACAAGCGCAAGCCAGCCGACGACGAGATCCCCGGTTTGTCCCTGGGCGAACCCGAGGAGGAGGTGCCCGAGCGTGACCTCGAGGACGGCGATCCGGCGGCCAAGAGACCGCGCGCGGTACATGTCGACAGCAATGACACCACTCACGATACCGACGGAGAGGAGTATCTTGTTGGGCTGAGCGCCGAGGAAAGAGAGAAGCACAAAAAGTTTGAGGAGATGCGCAAGAAGCATTACGAAATGAAGAATGTTGCTTCGTTGCTGGGCCACCCCGAGGACTTGGATGAAGAGGATGACGATGGCGTCCCACCTCCCCTCCCCGGCAAGGTCAACGGGTCATCCTAACTTGTGATACCTTCTTTGGATTTTGACGAGGCAGTGCCGTTAGGAACAGCATGCTTGCATTTATTTATTTTTTCTTTGGGACTTTTCGTCAGAGGGATGGAATGATTGGCACGGATTTTAGCTGGAGTACACTGGACATTCATGCCATGCTTTGATGTTGCTACCGGGAGTTTATTGCCTGATTTCTTGTCTTTCTCTTTTGGGGCTCTTTTCCTTGACCGCTGTAGAGTTTTGAGAGTCAACCATGTATATCACTTTCGCAAGATTGGTGGTGATGGCTTGCAATTTGAACAGATTTCTTTTTCTTTCCCCCCCAAACATCATTCTAGCTGTGTAAATCCATGTGGCATATATTGCCCGACTCCTTGACGCCGAAAGAGCCATGCCGCTTGAATAAATCCCGACCGGATCTGTCTTTTATATATATTCCCCCCCCCCCCCCTTATTTTCTTACAGCAACCCCTTCCGCGCCAACTCAATCTTGCGTGCCGCCTCACCAGCTTTGTACCCACCATGGGAGACGCATACCCTCATCCCTTCACCCAGCTCGACTTTTTCTTCGTTCGATGGCCATGGGCAAGGGCAGTGGTGTGGAAAGTGAACGCAAGCTATCGAAGCCGCAAAGGGTTAGCCTCGGAATCAGAAACAAAAAAAAAAAAAGGAAAGATGAGCGCATACCAAGTGTGTCTGGACAGAGGTACTTGTCACAGTGTGCACGGCTATACGAAGCTCGATACGCGCCGGAATCGCTCGCGACGTTTTGTTGCTGCTGACGATGGTGGCCGTGTCCGTGGTGCCCTCCCTGCTGCTGCTGGCCGCCGCCGCCGCCGCCAAACATCTGATCGAAGAAGCCAAATTGCGCCGACACCGAGGTCGTCAAGCTCGCGAGAGCAAATAAGAAGAGCGAAAAAACGCGCATTATTGTAGCCCCTTCAATACGTATAAAACTTGTCCAAGGTTGACTATCAATTGTATCAGTTGTTGGTTGCGTTTTCAACTTTTTTAACTTTTGGGGATGCGGAAACTGGGAGTTCACCGGCAGCGCAAGTGGTCGGTCTGTCTCTCCAAAAGTGTCCGTTGCGGCCAGCTTGGTGTTAGTCTTATCTTATCATCCACACACACCCCTGTTATTACTGATGACTAAGCCAAAAACTTCACCCCGGCATCCAGCAGCGACGAAGCAGAGCAGCAGCTTTTGCGGGCAGGAGCGAGCATCCCACCTTCATAGTCTGGGACTGGCATTTTTGTACTTTGTGCGTGCGTGCGTGTGGGCGGTCCCCCAGCTGAACCTTCCTCGCGGGTCCCAGCTGTCTCCCTCAATTGGGCCACCAAATTGACAAGTCTTGTAGGGGACATTCTCGCCAGCCGGCCGAAGCCAAACCCGCCCAAACCACCCGATGCAGCTCGCACAGCTACGGCGGCCCCTCCAGAGGGCTGCCGCTGCGCTCGAAGACCAGTTTACGCGGCTACGAATTGCACCAGCTCTCAGCAACAATGCCGCCGTTCAGGGCAGACGTTATGCGTCGGTGAAATCGCAGGGTGCCTACAGAATCCCCAACAAGAAGACGATAGCCAAGAAGATGGGTGCGAAGAAGACCGGAGACCAGTACGTGCTCCCCGGCAACATTATCTACAAGCAGCGCGGCACGATATGGCACCCGGGCGAAAATACCATCCTGGGCAGGGATCATACCATTCACGCTGCCGTGGCTGGCTACGTCAAGTATTACCGCGACCCCGCCCGTCACCCGAAGCGCCAGTACATTGGTGTCGTCTTCAACAAGGAGGACAAGCTCCCATACCCTCCCGGATCTGCTCGCCGCCGTAAGCTCGGCCTTGTCGCCGTCCCCCGCAAGATCGAGGCTGCCAAGGAGAACATTGCACCAAGCGGCATTCCGTTGACCGTCACCCGTCTCCCCGAGCTCAAGAAGGCCGAAGCTACCGAGACTCCGAAAGCACCAGAAGCAGCCAATGCCGGCTCGACCCCCGCGCCATTACAGCCGGAGCCCCTCAAGGACGGCAACTCGATCATCTCTGCCCTGATCAAGGAGAAACTCAGACACAGGGCCGAGAACCAGGCGAAGCGGGAAGCTGAGAAGGCCAAGGCCGAGGAGGAGCTGGAGCTGCGCAAGGGAACCCGCGTATTGCATCTGCAGGACGATTACAGCTACCGCGAGCACAACTGGGAAATCGGTCGGCTCGTCGGTGATGTTGGCAGCGTACCGGGCGCCGAGAAGGTCGGGTCACGCAAGGCAAAGTTCCGTTTGCGCCGCAGGAAACGTGTGGTCACCTTCAATGGTATCAAGAAGCGCAAGGCGGCCAAGGCGGAGAGACGTGGCGAGTACAAGCGCAGGGTGCAGGCAAAGAGGGAAAAGAGAATCGCCGAGAGGAGAGCGGCCGTTGCTCAAAAGACGGCTGCTACTCCTGCGGCCGCTAAGGGGAAACCCGCGGCGAAGAAGGTCCAGGCTTGAGAGGCCAGGTGGGGGATAATGGACATAACAAGAGCATGTGGCTTAAGGACCATGTGCCGGTATGCTGTACATTATTTGTTTTCCAATACGATTGTTCACGTTTTTTTTTCGGTTATGGAGGGTTGTCTCATTCCTTTGCTCCCTGTCTTGCGCCCACAGCATCCCTTGTTTACATTACTTGACGAATTCGGCAAATAGTTAGCAGGCACTGGAATGCAGAGACGCCTGGTATTGGTATAGCCGCTTGTCTGCTTTTTTTTTTTTTTTTTTTTTTTTTTTTTGGCTTCCTCTGTCGCCGCTGAACAGACTTTGAGCTGTTTTCAGACCACTGAGCATGAATTACAGCTTCTTTTTAACCTCCCAGAACAATCATGAGCCGACATTCTCTCGACATTCGAGCGGACCTCGAGGCCCAAATTCCTTCCAGCAGTAGCCCCGAATACAGGAGAGCTCCGTATGGTAATTCTGCATCATCACCATTGAAGAAACGCGTCGTATTCTCCGCCGAGAACTTGCGCACTATTCGGACCATACTGGATGAAGCCCGGGCTAGAAGATTGTTGAGCCCAGTGAAGGCAAAGCCGCGCAAGAGTCCTCATTCATCTCACCGTATCAGCCGCGGCCACGTTCGAGAATTTGCACAGAGAAGAGGAGGAGAAGGAGGAGGAGGAGGAGGAGGAAGAAGAGTTATTGCTGTTGGAGCGCGTCCCGCAATCCATCCATCCACAGTGCCCCGGTTACCCTTTCCCCGGCCTTCAAGTTCCGCGCTCCGTCCGTTGGATCCCACGGTGCCGAATCCCACCATGGCATCTTCTCCAACTGCATCTCGGTGGCCGGCATATTGCCCAAATTCCACCCCTAGTCGTTCCCAGACCTCTGCGGGGGGAGTTACTGCTGACGGCCTGCCTTCTTATGATTCCTTGTCGGTTCCAAGTCCGAAGCGACAATTGTTTTCCAATCTCACCGGCACGGGGAGAAAACGGCTTGGGACACCAGAGGTCGGGTCTGACGACCGCAGCGGCGATGAGCTGGGACAAAGAGACGAGTTGGGGATGAGCGATGATATGGCCGTGAGCGTCAAAAGAAGTCAGGTCCTCCAGTCGCCCTCCCGTCGGCCCCCTGCGCCGGCATCGGTGGTGAGGTCCGCAATAAGGTTTGGACCACCTGCTCAGAAGATCCGGCAGAAAGGAACTCGGGCTTCTGGTGAGGGGGAAGGGCGTGACCCTGGTGAAGGAAATGCCGGCGGCGCGAGGAGGAGGCGGGGACTCGCGGTTTGGAGGCTGGCTTCGCCGCCCAAGATCAGAGCGCCGCAAGTGCGGACTCGGGTTGCCGAGTCTGAGTATGAAAGCCCTGCGGTTCATAGGCTTGAAGAGTATTTCAGCGCCGAAGAGGATGAAGACGTCGACGAAGAGGAGGGTCAGGTCGAGGTCAAGACGGAGCCCGCGGTTAATGTTGAGCAAGAGCTCGATACGGCTCAGGGGCATCAGGAACAGAGCGCACCGGCTCCGGGATTGAACATGCATAACACAGTGCGGACGGCAAGGTTGAGTGAGGGATTTGAAGCCCCTCCTGATCTTCTAGAAGTTCAGGATGGGCCCTTGGAGGCAGTCGCCCAAGCAGTGGCTGCTGAGCTGGACGTTTATGAGACTGTAGTGGGGTGGATTCCGCAGACTGGTGAGCAGCTGAGAAGAGAAAACGGACGAGAGGCCAGTGGGAGTGACGATCACAGCAACGAGAAGGAGCAACAGGACCAAGAAGAAGAACACAATGAACACGATGAGCGAGAGGGAGCCCCCGTGCATGAGCAGCACAAGCAGCATGAGCGCCGCGAAGAGCACGAAGAGAACGAGCACGGAGAGCACGAGGAACATGGAAAAGGACGTGATGATAATGAAAAACCTGCAGCGCCTAGCGAGGAACGCCCGCTTACAAAGTGTGGCAACCGGTTATACTCAGAATGGACAGGCACTTGGGGTATGTTTTGTCATGCGGAACGCGTCCGTGTGGATTTACCTTCGCTAACCTTCATAGATGGCAAGCCTTGTAAAGTTCCTGGAGTAGGTGTGCTCTTCCCAGAGGGGTACCAGCCCCGTGTAGGCGAGCCAGAGCCATGGATCTGTCCTGTTAGAGACTGCCAGACAATATTTGCCGAGGCATTTGGTCTTGGAGGACATTTTAGTGTATAACCTTCCTCTCTTTTCTCCCTTCGCTGAGCTGACAGATAGAAGCTGACACGGAATAGGCCAGCCACCGTGCGTGTTTGCTCAATGACAACCGCGACGGCACCTTGTCTGTGGTTGGGAAACGCGAAACCAAGGACCCCGAGTCTGGCAGGATGCCCGCTCTCGTGATCTCCAGGAATCCGATTGACCCGGATACTGCGCCCCCGAAAGCCGCTCCCCGCAAACCCGGACGTAAACGAAAAAGGTGCACTGCGAGCTCAGCGAAAGCTTCGCCGAAGAAGCCAAAACCTCAAACTCCAAGAGAAAGGCCGAGTTCGTCAACAGCCCTGCGCACATCAACAGCGCCACGGTCGCGGGCCTCATTCCTGGTAGTTGATATCCCGTGTGATGAAACATCTGCTGCAAAGGCCTCCCAGTTTCAGCGCGTGGAGCCGGCCCTTTGGCAGTATGTTTCTCTCTACCTTCCCGCTCACACGCCGTTCCCGACGAACCCTATCGTTCTAGAACTGCTCGCCCTCCCGCGCCAACGAGAATTACCTCGCAGATGGAGAACGCAGCTCTCTGGCCATTCGAACCCCAGCAGCAGCCTTCTTTGTGCCGTGCTGATATATCTCGTCGGTACCAAGGCGCCTCGACCTCCCTGCCGGGGGGTGTCGCTCTTTCAAGGTGGATGGCCGGTTTCCTGAATGTGTTGTTCTCCCTGAATCAGGGGTGTCAAGTCAGCTCAAGGAATACTTCAAGGGAAGATGCTCCAGCTGCTTTTACAGGGGCCTAGAAGAATGTGATGGGGAAGAGAGTGAGTCTGATAGTAGTAGTAGCAGTAGTGGTGGTGGTGGTGGTGGTGGTGGTGGTGATGATGAGGCCACCGTCGCCACCTCACCACCCGTGCTTATGAGTGTATCGGAACAGCAACGACGCAGTGCCAGAACCCAATCCACATCCTCGTCCCTGCAGTCTACCTCCTCGGCCAAAGCTACCAAACAAAGGACGTCTCGTCGTCCTACTACCGCGTCAAAAGCAGATATATCTCTCAGGAGATGCAGCACCCGAACTGCCGCGAGCGAGGTGACGAGGACCGACTCCTTACCTCGGACACAGGCAAGCCGGACCCGGGCAAAGGCAAACGGGATGGGTGTGACGCAGGCCAAAAAGTCAACAACAGTCACGAGAATCTCTGCCACTTCAGCCCCTGCATCGGCAGAAACTGTCAGTCCATATAAAATGGCCGACTGGGAACTGGCTCCAGGCAGAATCTCAGTCGGTACTTTACACAACAAAGCAGAGAGTTGCGTCAACCCTTTCTATCCCCCCTCCTCCCCCCCCCCCCCTCTCCTCAGATAAATTGTTTGCTCTCCTAGAAAAAATATGACTAACAGCTGTCAAATATATATATATATATAGACATTGCCTTCTCCTCGACCTATCTGCTCTCGTCATCATCATCTTCGCAGTCTGACCCTGTTCCGTTGACGTCGACTACGACCTTTCAACTCGTAAACGTCCGGCCGGGCCAACGTATCACATGGGAAGCAGGGGAAAACATGACCAGGATATGCTCTGTCGCCAAGGGCGTGGTGAGCGTTAAGCTGTGCGGCAAGGAATTCTCGCTGGGCCCGAACGGTATATGGAAGGTGCCGGCGGGGGAGGAGTGCTCGGTGGGAAGTGTGTGCTACGGCGGTGCCGTGGTGCATGTTGTTTGTGTCGTTGAGGGATGAGGGATGGTGAGGACCGGATATTACAGGTACCTACCTACCTACCTACTTATTTATTTATAGAAATTTCAGTCTCAGTTTGTCTGCTTGGATCCCCTAAGGATGATGTTGGTGTAAGTAGGGACCTGAATAACCACCGTTGAGCTCAAGCAGAATAACACATCATGAATACTCATGTCCCTGATAATTTACAAAGGTTTCATGTTACGTATACCCCCCATATTTTCCTCAGACGCTTCAAAATCGGTTATCGTTTCCCAAAAGGGTAATATGTTTACTGGTTGGTATGATGAAGGTTCCAAGCCCGGGTCCCATATTTTGTGTCTTTCTTTTTCGTGTCAAGATAATTATGATAAACAAAAGGTCCAAGAAAGAGGAGGTGGAGCCAGTCCTTTTCCACTACGCCGCTTCGCTTCCCCCCTTTTAGGACCAAGCGGTGCGTCAGTGTTGCTGATACATTTGTTATTAGTATCTTCCAGTTTTGTTGGTGATGACGCTGTTTACCAACTTGCCGTTACGACAACGCATACCTAGAGTATTTAGGTAGGAGGGTGATATATTGACTCCCTTTTCTGGATTTCACTGAATCAAAGAAGCTGCCGAGTTCCGCAGAGGTTTTTCAAGCGCTTATCACGCTTGTGAGGCTGTTTGAAAATGGAGAGCATGTATTGAATGCCTAGGTAGGTAGTAATTTTATCGGTGGAAAACTTGCTGCAAGGGTAATATAGGCAATGCGGAACCTGTTTTTGTCAGGGGGCTGTTGTTGTTTGACATGATTGCCTCGAAGTAGGACATCGGGTAAGCATAGGTAGACGGCGCCAACGAAGCAGAGCCTGTGAGATATCTGACATCAACCACCGAGGGCCGCGGCAGATCTTTCTTTTGACAACAAACGAGAAGCCGTCCCACTTAACCGATGGTGATAACCCGCCCAGCCACTACGTCAGATGCTCGCTGGATAAGTATATTCCAGAGGGAGCAATAGCAGGCCGAAATCTGAGGGTAAAATACCCATATAGGGTTCTGCTGAGTTGTCCGAGGATGGAAATCAAAAGTGTCCTCGTTCCGGGTTACTGCCGAGGTGCGCTGGCGTCACCAGTTTGCACTTTGTTGTCTGTCGCCGACCAAGAATGACCGCGGTTGTTGTTAAACCTGGGTAATGGCAACCATGTCTGTCGATCTCAAGGACATGAACAATCAATTACTCGCATCATTCACGTCGACCAGAGCCGGGGCTTCCGTCCTCGGTTTGCTGTTGTTGTCTTGGCCAGTCTCGAAGCCGCCGGACGGTATCGGACTGGAGGTCATCGATGGCTGATGATAATAATATAGATGCGATTATATAAATGTATAAACTCAGCTTAGAGTAAGGTTTACAGAACCCCGGACGTCAACAGTGCTCTAATTGATTTTTGTAAAAAAATCCCAACATAATATCTTTAGCATTTTGTGTGCAAAGTTGTCAACGTCAACTTCACTCCAATTTTGGTTGCCTCGTCATTGACGGAGGCCTTCATCATCATGACCTGCTAGCGTGCGCAAATTCTCAATATTGGTCACCCACTCCCCCTCCCTGACCACTGGCGCCCTCACAATATTGATGCGACATGAAGGGTTGATCTACACCATCTAGTGTGCGGCAGATCGTTTGTTTTGACATGGGTTTAAATTCGAGGCCTTGATTTACGGGGTGGAAATTGATCCCAGCGATTCGGCGCTGATCGTTTGAGTTTGTTGACGTCGATTTTTAGTGTGATGGTCATGAGCTGGTTTGAACGGGTTTTCTTGGGATTTTTTTTTTTTTTTTTTTTTTTTTTTTTGTGATGATCAGCGCTAACCTTGCCCAAACAGCTTATATTTCCAAGACTCGCTGATAATAAGGAGTAAACATTCCGGAGACGGGCCAGTTTCTGCTCCACGCCCCACATTCAAGACAGATCTGATCGACTGCGAACGCCAAGACCAATGATCTCATCAACTTGCATCCGCTGATTCGCATTTCGATTTTCCGATCCAAAGTCCATCTCCCCCGATTCTACGATCAACCGCTAGCACTCAGGCTTGGGCTTGCTGCGCTGGAGCTCAGCACGCCTTTTTTTTTTTTTTCTTCCTTTTTCTTTTTTTGGCTCCCTCAAAAAGCAATGTTTCGCTCAAAGCGCCCGCACTTGCTGACCGACAGCAGTGACAGATTTCATCGCTGCTGGACTTGATGCGGCTCGCCATTGCTCTCCGACTGACCTGCAGCAGTTGCACGACTTACAGGCTCAGGCCTTCTGCCATCTCTCTACGCCCCTGCGGCGCTCTCTCCAGGAGCTTCTTCTCCACGACCCCGCCCGTCATGGCCCGCGGGGCAACCGACTCGGAGACGTCTAGCTCCGCCGAAGCAAACGCTCCTCTACACACGCCGACCCGCCCCGAAGTCCAGCTCCGACGTTCCGGTCGCCAGCTCAAGCAAAAGGGAGGTCAAGGAGAAGCGCACACGCGCGATGTCCAGGGAATGATAATGGGCGACATTGCCGGTGACGGTTCCCCCCGCGGCAACGGCAATGCTGAAGAGAGCCGCCAGGAGACAAAACAAGGCATGAAGCTTGCTATCGAAGGCCTCGCGCGAATGGAACGACGCCTAAATAAGGCCACCAAGCGACAAAAGACCAAGGTTGAGGAGTCGCATGTCCGCGATACGATAGGTGATGACGAAAACCGTCGCGAGACGGCAAAAGATATGAGCCTCAAAATCACAGGTCCCCAGCCGGAGAGGTCCAAGCCGGAAGATGTCGGCGATCCAGAGCCATCGGACCCCCCCGATCTGCCTGATGCCCCTGAGCTGCCCGAACGAGGGGCAGCACGGCCTCCGCCCGTCAACAGTCCTTACCTGCCTCTTCCGTGGAAAGGCCGCCTAGGCTACGCCTGCCTCAACACCTACCTACGGTCAGCCAAGGCGCCAGTTTTTAGCTCTCGAACGTGCCGCATGGCTTCCATCATCGACCACCGCTATCCACTGGCCGATCCTTCGCAACCCGAGCACACGGTGAAGAATCGACCGGACCGCACCCAAGAACCGGATCACGCCCTGGGTGAAAAGTTTGTCCGAGAGCTGGGGCTGGCTAATGCGCGCGATATCGTCAAGATGCTGCGATGGAACGACAAGTATGCAATCAAGTTTATGCGCCTCAGTTCGGAAATGTTCCCCTTTGCCAGCCACCACGAGCACGGTTACAGGCTGGCTCCGTTTGCATCCGAGGTGCTCGCCGAGGCTGGCAAGGTGGCCGCCGAGCTCGGCCACCGTTTGACAATGCATCCTGGACAGGTGCGATCGATACCCGACGTCTGCTCTCTCACTTCCGGCCGCTTTGCTGATAAAATCCGTCTGCAGTTCACACAGCTGGGCTCGCCCAGAAAGGAGGTGGTCCAAGCATCTATCCGTGATCTTGAATACCACGATGAGCTCCTGTCGCTCCTAAAACTACCCGAGCAGCAAAACCGCGATGCAGTAATGATCCTACACATGGGAGGCGTCTTTGGCGACAAGGCGGCAACGGTGGAGCGATTCCGCCAAAACTATGCAAAGCTATCGCCCTCCATAAAAGCGCGTCTCGTGTTGGAGAACGACGATGTGGCCTGGAGCGTTCATGATCTCCTCCCGATTTGCGAAGAGCTCAGTATCCCGCTTGTGCTCGACTGGCACCACCACAACATCATCTTCGACTCGAATCAGGTTCGGGAAGGAACCCTGGACATCAGCCAGGACGCAATCATGGTTCGGATCGCCAATACGTGGAAACGAAAGGGCATCAAGCAAAAGATGCATTACAGTGAACCGTGTCCCGGCGCCGTGACTCCCCGCGACAGACGAAAACACCGCCCGCGTGTCATGACGCTCCCACCGTGCCCGCCAGATATGGATTTGATGATTGAGGCCAAGGACAAGGAGCAGGCTGTTTTCGAGCTGATGCGCACATTCAAGCTGCCGGGGTACGAGAGGATCAATGACGTCATTCCCCACGAGCGGGACGACGAATCCAAGCCCCCACCGAGGATCGTCAAAAAGAAGACGAAAAAGGCAACCAAGAGAAAGAGGACGGCGGATGACGATGACGCCGTAAATTCGGCCCAGGTAGGGGATGAAAGTGATGACCACGAGAAAATGCCGCCGCCGCCGCTAGGGGGGAAGATCGTGTCGGAAGAGGAGCGGTCGATGGGAGGACGAGAGAACAGAGTATACTGGCACCCCGGCATGGAGGAATGGTTGAAGCCAAAGAAGCGAGAAGTCAACATGAAGGGCAAGGTTGTGTCTGCCGAGGACGACGAGGATGACTTTCCTCCCTCATAAACCGGGGGAATCATTAAATGGAGTAGCTACTCGCCAAAATGTTTATTCAAGCTTTTTCAGGAAACCAGGATTGCTGCAGGAACCTTTTTTTTTTTTAACACATTCACCTTTTTTTCTTCTTCTTCTTTTTTTTTTTTTTTAAACGGTGTAGATTTACTGTATCTACCTAGATAATAAGATGGACAATGTTGCGTTGCTTGGTAGATAGTAAGTGTTGACTTTTTCTCCTTTGAATACCCAGACGAGTTTCACCTTTTTAGAGACAATGTCCCATAGAATTCTTGAGAAAATAACAATGAACAATAATAATAGTGGTAATAATAATAATAATAATAATAATGGTAATGGTAAAATAAGCAAATTCCGCTAAAAAATGAATTTCCATTTGTTTCCCCGATACCTATTTGCCCTGGTTGCCCCCCCGCCTATTTCCCGTGTCCCTTAAATGCTTGACATAAAACTACCCAATCCTTTGTGTGTGTGTGTGTGTGTGTGTGTGTGTGTTGATATGTGATCCCCATTGTTTGTTTCCTTCTTCGCCCCCAACCCCCTAACCCCCTAACCCCAACCCACCCAAAAAAAAAAAAAAAAAGATTTAAAATAAAATAATGATAATAATAAAAAGAGAACCAAAACAAAATGATAATAAAAAGTTACAAAAAAACCACCGCCATTTGTTTGTTTGTGTGTTTGAGTTGTGATGTGTCTGTTTTTTTGGGAGATTTTTTTGGACTTAATTTTTTTTTTTTTTTTTTTTTTTTTTTTTTACATCATACTACTACACCGCTTGACCCTCCCTGGCCGTCCACCTCCCCTCGGAGCTCCTTGCACCTTGGATGTGAGCAGGAGCCGCAGTAGAGGGTGGACTTGCCGCATGCGACGACTCGGTCGCATCCACAAGTGGTGGACTGGGACATGAGCGTAGTCGAGCAGGCGTAAGAGATTTTTGTGCCGCACATTGTGGTTTTTTTTATATATATTGCAGGAGATAGTAGGTTCGGAGGGGATTTCGCCCAAGGCGCTTTGGAGTGTAAAAATGGTTTCGGGAAACTCTTCAAGAGTTGTCTCGGCGAGAGAGGATGCGAAGGTGGGAAAAAGGCTGTACTTGTTGTTTTGTTTGTTCACCTGATCTGAAACCTGTGTTTTGTTTAGCCATTGCCACTTTTTTTTTTTTTTTTTTTTTTTCCTTCTTGATGGGGTTTGTGGAGACTTTTGGGTTGTAGGACAGAACATACCAGTAAAACAGGCCCAAGTCAAAAAGTGAGAAAGAAAAAAAAGACAAAGGACGGTAGAAAAAGTAAACAAGGTTTTTCTCGTCGCAATATGTCTTGTGTAATTCGATCTCTTCGTGTTTCTCTCTCTCTCTCTCTTTTTTCGGGGTTGAGGAAGGAAGAATAGAGAGTCTCTTGGCGACCAAAGATCGAAGGGAAGAAGCGAGCGTCGGAGTCAACAAAGGCGGTGATTGTTGATCAGAAGGGAAAAGCGAAGTGAAAAAAGCTTATTTTGTTTCGGCCCCTTGGTCTGTTTCGTGCTTGTGCTTCTTTTTCTCCCTTCTTTTTTTTATGTTTTTATGTTTTTGGATGGCGGAGGAGGGCCGGCGGTAAAGGGTTCGGGGCGTGAGAGTATATACTTTTTTTTTCTACTCGTTTTTCACATGGGACACCTAAGTGAAGCGGGTCTTGCCGTTGTCCGTGGGGTGGTGGTGGTGGTTGTGGTGCGAGCTCAAGCTTTTCACAAAAGCTGACTAGCTGCTGCGCCGCGATGTTGTTTGGGTAAAAAATAAAAAAGAGTCGTCGAGCAAAATTCAAGACGGTGGTTGTATGGCTAGGGGGGGGTTGCAGTTTTGCGTTTCAGCCCAGATGCATCTCGATAAATCCATTTCGAGAGAAGGAAAATTTTTATAACAAAAAAGTCCCTTTTTTTAAAAAAAAGTACGGAAGCAGCAAATACGGAAATATCACTAGGTATTGTCGGCTTGTCAAAGATGATGAAATCTCGCTCAACAGGCCTGGCCAGGCCCCTGCTACCCCTGCCATGACCGACAACAGGGATTGCCCACCTCTGATCGACGTCATAACCTGGCCCAAATCTTAAGTGTGTATTGGAGGGGGGGGGTTTGAGAGACTCGGTGCTAAAAATGAGCGTCAGTAATTCTTGTCCGCATCTGATTGGCTGCATCCTTTTTGAGGGGAAAAACGGCTCGAACAGCAAGGATGGGTGGCGGAGCACTTTGCAGTCCGGCCAGTCCACGGCAGCACGCACACAGGGCAGCTGGGGATCTGTGCATTTGGGCTGAAACACTGAAACAACTGAAGGGGGTCATGATGGAGACGGAAACCTGATTTCATCTATCTCGTCATCTCTCTGGGCCCCCATGCAGCTGCAAGTCCTGCATACTTTCTTGATGAAGTTGGGGTCCATCCCACATTGCCGACGTCCCCCCCTCACTTGTTGAAGCCATCGTCATCTATTTTAATCATTCAATAGCGCAAGAGCTGCGCTGCAGGATGTCTGGGTAGCGTCTGCCATCCAGCCACCTTCCTTGACAGCTGGGCTGCAGGTACGCAAGCTTTTCGGGTGGGGACCCTCTTCTGGGAAGGCCCCTTTGCGACCTCGAACCGCTCGAATGTGTGTGGGTGGGGACCCTCTTGGACTAATTTTGAGAGCAATCTGACTTCTTGTTTCACAGTCGACGCCTCACTTTCTCGTTCTGGCGGTACGTACCCGTATGATCTCGCTCGTATGGGCTCACATGATGGAACTGCATGAGATAGATCTAGGTCTTTTGCCAAGAGGGGCCTGGACTTGATCCACCGGCAAAAGATTGAAGGGGTCAAGCAGACCGTTGCAGCCTGTTCTATTCATGCATGGCCGCGAGCTGCCTCACGAGGTCCACCACCGTCTCTTTGAACTTTCTGTACGTTACTCCCAGGTCGCGGGCCGCAGTTGACCCGTCCATCCCGTAGCTCTCATCAATGCTTTGCTTCTCGTGCGCTCCCCTTCTCATCTCGCCCGCTGCTGCCAGGTCGGGGAACTCGTGCCGCATAATCTCCCCGGCCAGCCCGTACGAAAACCTCTCCGGTGCAGTAACTAGATACCGCTTGCCGCCGGCCTCGTGCTTGAGCAGAGCGAGGGCGTGGGCCTCGGCTAGGTCCCTCACGTCAACCCAAAACGGCACTCTTGAGACCGGCAGAGACTCCTCTCCCTCTCCCTTCAAATATTTGACAACCTTCCAGATCATGGCGTTGCTTTCATTCAATTCGTCCCTCGCTCTCACCGGGTGAACCACGGGCCCAAAGGTCATGGGCGGACACAAAGTGACGATATCGAATCCGCAGCTGGCATCCTCTGCCGTGCTCTGGTAGTTGTTGACAAACTCCCAGGCCGCAAGTTCGGCGAACTTCTTGCTTCCCCTATACGCCACCACTGCGTCCGTCCTCGGATCTGCGGCGTCCTCGTAGCTGAGCGGGTTCCAGTCCCCAGCCGTGTACGTAAAGTACCCTTCTCCCTCTTTGGCCCTCAGGTTCCGGTCAAGATCAATCACACTCGCAAAGCTCGACGTGATGACGACCCTCTTGACCCGTCCGTGCGTCCTCGCAGCCGCGGCGAGAACCGCCTTGACGCCATTGATGGCAGGAATTATCAGCTCGGCTTCGTTGTTTTGCGTATCATAACTTAACGGAGACGCAACGTGGATGATGCCGTCGATGCCCCCCTCCAAAGCGTCGGTCAAGTCGACAGTCTCGGAACCAAAGTCCGGGATCGTGACAAAGTCCAACTGAGAAGTGAAGCGAGGGCGGGCTCCAAGCATGGCGGCGCCTTTGGCTGCAGATCGAGTTGCGCCGCGGACTCGAAGGCCGCGAGAGAGCAGGCTGTCGACCACATGCGCGCCAATGAACCCCGTTGCGCCTGTGACGAGAATGTATCTTTAAAAAGGCAGAGAGGGGGCCCAGTCAAGGTTGGATCAGCTCGTGAAGCCGAACTAGGTTTAAAGCTTGGGGACAGACTCACCGCTGAGAAGACATGTTGATGAAGATTGTTCGATCTACGCCTTATTTATCCTTTTGTCTTATTTCCCCTCAAGTGAGGGGGCGACTCGGTTGCGATGCCCCCTGAATACCCGCAAGTGCAACAAAGGGTTAGGGTTGCCCCTTTGCCGATTGAACTTTTTGAAGCGGAAAGTGGTGGCTGGTCGTTGCCTAAACCCAGTGTGGAACAAGCGGGTCCGGGTGCCTGGAGATGCTGGGTCGACATCCCCGTGACCTCGCGATAGCTCACCGACAGGGGGTGCTGTTGCCTGTTGCTGAACCAACTCGGAAGGCTGAATTGTCCAATCAAAACAGCTCTGCAAATGTAATTCTTGGAGTATTTGACGCGACGAGCTCCTTCCGCGAGCTCGACTGAACACTTTTTTTTTTTTTTTTTTCTAATATTTTTCTAACTTCCATCATCAGTCAACAATCACTGTCATTGCTGTGGAGTGACGTCGAGCTTTCATCCCAATTCTATCATTGACCGTTACCAATATATCAGCACCTTCCATCTTCGGCTATCTCTCCCTTCCTCGCTCCCATTTCATCCCCAAAATGCCGCCCAAACGAGGCAAGAAGGCTACCGCTGCGGTACCGGCGGCACCTCCTCTGGAGGACTGCAAGATCGCAATCAGCGGCACATTTCCCGGAATGACACAGGCTGCTGTCAAAGCCAAAGCGGAAGGCATCGGTGCTACAATCCTGACCGCCGTCACAGATGCCACAACACATCTGATAGCGACGGACGCCGATTACAGCAAGGGAAGTGCCAAGGTTGCCAAAGCTAAAGAACTCGGCATCCACATTGTCAGCTTGGACTGGCTGACTCAGTGCGAGCAAAACAACACCAAGGAGGATGAGAAGGACTACCTGTTTGGCGCGGCGCCCAAAGCCGACGACGCCAAGACAGACGGTGCCAAGTCCGGCCAGCCAGACGACGCTTCTTCTACAACTGCCAAGTCTCGCAAGAGAGCGACGCCTGCTGCCGGCACGTCTGCCTCGGACGATGAAACAACAGCCCCAAAGGCCAAGAAGGCGAGAGGCAAGGGATCCAAGACCGAAGCAAAAGCTGAAGAGTCTGAAGATGTCAAGATGGAGGATGTGGAGGATGCCGAGGAGGCTGAGCCGGCGCCCAAGAAGGCCGCCAAAGCCGTGGGCGAGGGCCAAGTCGCAAAGAGCAAGGACATTCAGATTCCTCTGGATGAAGGGTGTCCTTACACCACCTCGACCGTCCACATTGACTCTGACGGGGTCATTTACGACGCTTCTCTCAACCAGACCAACGCTACAAATAACAACAACAAATTCTACCGCATCCAGCTCCTGGTTGACCCCAATGGCACCTACAGGACATGGACCCGCTGGGGACGCGTGGGCGAATTCGGCCAGACTCAAACCGCAGCAGAAGGCTCCGTGGATGATGCGCTCAAGATGTTCCAGAAGAAGTTCAAGGACAAATCGGGCCTCGCCTGGGCTCAGCGCGGCAATAATCCCAAGCCTGGCAAGTACGCTTTTGTGGAGCGGAATTACAGCGAGGGGAGCGACGACGAGGG
Organism: Cladorrhinum samala; assembly: GCA_033576145.1. Taxonomy (NCBI): domain Eukaryota; kingdom Fungi; phylum Ascomycota; class Sordariomycetes; order Sordariales; family Podosporaceae; genus Cladorrhinum; species Cladorrhinum samala. Next base: position 62,821 of record MU864964.1, read on the forward strand.
CGACGACGACGATGCCAAGGAGAAGGCCGCTGACTGGGAACCGCCCAAGAGCACTCTCAAGCCTGCCGTCCAGGATCTCATGCAGCTCATCTTTAATCAGCAGTTTTTTGCAAACGCCATGTCATCGATGAACTACGATGCCAACAAGCTTCCTCTTGGAAAACTCAGCAAGGCCACCATTACTCGCGGTTTCCAATCTCTCAAGGACTTGGCCGCTCTCCTGGACGATAACACCCTAGCTCAGAGCGAGTACAATCTTCCCTACAATAAAGCGGTTGAGCAGCTTTCCAACACGTTTTACTCGCTCATTCCACACGATTTTGGGCGTAACCGACCCCCCGTCATCAACAGTTCGCAGATGGTCAAGAAGGAGATAGAGCTTCTGGAAAGCCTGAGCGACATGAAGGATGCAGCGCTCATCATGAAACTGGACAAGATGGACGGCGACATCCATCGTTTCGACAAGCAGTTCCAGGGTCTCCACATGGAGGAGATGGAGCCCTTGGATTCCACATCTTCCGAGTATATCAACCTCAGCGAGTACCTGATGAACACCCGTGGCCAAACCCACGGCCACACGTACGAGATCGAATCCATCTTCCGCATCGAGCGCCAGGGAGAGAAGGATCGATTCGACAACAGCCCCTACGGCAAACTGAACCAGAATCGCCGGCTCTTGTGGCACGGTTCACGATGCACCAACTTTGGTGGTATCCTCAGCCAGGGCCTACGCATTGCTCCTCCTGAGGCTCCGGTTTCCGGCTACATGTTCGATAAGGGTATCTACCTTGCCGATATGGCTTCCAAGTCGGCCAATTACTGCTGCTCGTACCTCTCGGATAATACAGCATTGTTGCTCCTTTGCGAGGCAGAGCTGGGCGACCCGATGCAGGAGCTCCTTCATTCTAATAGCATGGCTGCTACTCATGCCAAAAATAAGGGCATGATCTCAACGTGGGGCAAGGGAAGAAACGGTCCGCTAAAGTGGAAAGATGCAAGCTGCGTGCACCCTTCACTGCAGGGCGTGTCGATGCCCGATACTACTGTGTTGCCAGGCGACACGAACTTTCCGAATGCGTCGCTTTGGTACAACGAGTACATCGCGTACGATGTTTCTCAAGTGCGGCTGCGCTATCTGTTCCGGATCAAGATGTGAACGTGTCTAGTTTGAACGATGGCGTTGCGGGGGGGAAAAATGGGCGCTCGGGATCATGTCATCTTTATAACGTGTTAATTGCTATTTCACAGGTATATATATAACTGCTACAATGCCTCAACTTTTGTCTTTTTTCTCTGACTTTGGTGTGGGATATTTCCGAATCTCGTGTCAGATATGAGGAAATCTTTGGGGTCAAACTACCAGTTATGCCAAACCGCCAGCTTGGAGTCGACAGCAAATATATCAATATTGTTCTGTCCCCACGAAGTGATGGCGAGCTCATTAACAAAAGTTGGCCCGTCTATTACCTCCCACTCGGCCCACCCGGTTGCAGTCAACTGTCGATGGCGAACGATTCCCTCAGTGTCGACAATGTACAGATCAATGGTACCGGCCCTGTCCGAGATGGCCACGGGCTTCAGTGGGCTCATCTCGCCGCCGAGGCTCTGCCAGGCTGACCACGTGCTCCCATCCCAAACAAGGTGACGCACGAGATAGTCCTCACCAAGCACAAAGACGTGGACATTATCGATTCCCAACACAACAACGGATGGCTCGGACGACACGTACGTGCTCCCGCCTGGAAAGCTTGTTTGGCTCCACGAGATTCCATCCCAGGACTTGAGGGCTAGTGAGCTGCTGCGTGTAACGTAGAACAGGTCGATCAGGCCGGGGCCTCGGTTAACGGGCACGGGAGCGCCCTGGGCGCGAGTTCCACCCAGGCTGATCCAGCGTGGCTGCCACGTCCCGCCTTCCCAGGTCCTCTGGTAGAGGTACCCATCGAAGCCGTTGGCGAACAAATGCATCCTGGCAGAACTCAACGCGACCGCCGCGGGGGCAGCCTGGAAGAAGCCGCCGAGATTCAACCACGGGGTCGAGGTGGTCTCGAGTCCGGAGGAGGAGGAAGAAGAAGGAGAAAGTAACTGAATCCAGCTGACCCCGCCTTGTGCGTTTCTAGCGAAAATGTCGTAGGAGCCGACGGCACGGGAAACGACGCTGGCCTTGGAGGTGACCAAGCCTCCCATGTTTTGCCATTCGGCCGACCAGGTGCACCCGTTACCGGAGCGGTGCATCAAGTTTCCGGCCTTGTTCGTTCCGAACACGTCGAGGCGGTCGGGCCCCCACGATGCCGCCGTGGGTGGATAGTAGACGACTGTTCCGTTGATCGTTTCCCACCGGCCCGGCAAGGTGTCTCGGGGCCGGACGCCGGCGGGGCAGACGGCGGCTGTGGAGTGCGTCCATTGTCTTCTGGCTTGTGTGACGGGGAGTAACCCTGACACCGCGAGGATGATGGTGGTGGTGAGGAGGTGAGGAAGGTGAACCATGGTGACGATGATAATGATGACCACCGGACGCGAAATCAATTTATGATGGTGAGTGTTGGGCCCAAACAAACAACCCCGCCCCCAAAAATGGGAGGTCCCTCATTCTTATTTTGAAAGTTTTTTTTTTTTTAAAAAAAAAACATACTTTTGTTGAGTGGTTTCCTGCCTCCCTTTTCTTGGGAGCTTCGAAAAGAATTCCAGAGACGCGCAGGTCTTTGAGGCCAGGATCGCGTCGGAATTTTTTTTGGATAATCGAATCATGTCTCGGTTAGGATTTGATTCATCTCGAATACACATCTGGTATGCTTGACGCGAATTTACTTTTTTTTCTCTTCCCCCCAAGGAGGGTGTAGGTGTAGATGGTGATATGAGATTTTGTGTTACTACCAAAACTCGGTCGGAAGTGTAATTAGTTTCGCCTCCCCGGGCTTCTACAGAGCAAACAATCTGTGACGGCCTTTTGAATTGAAGAGCTTCAGATTTGCTAGGTACACAGGTAATCAAGCAGTTAGGTAGTTACATTGTACTCCTAATTATCGAAGAGAGGATTCTTCTTGAATGATACCACAGGCAAGGTAAGGCGTCTGTGTGGTCTTTTAAGACGTTGCTTAGGAGGTTGGATAGAAAAAAAAAAGAAAAAAAAGAGAGAGAGCTAGCCTGTCTTTATTTCTTACAGACATACACCCGTCGATTTCATCTCAGACCTACATTCATCCCATTCTCATCTCCAATTTTGCCTTGACGTCTGAGACAATGTCCACACACGATACTCTCGAGTATGTTTTATATATATGCCTAACTTCTGGGGCCCATCTATTAGAGAGAAAAAGGCCAAATGTCCATTGACTATTATTCACTTAGTTAATACAGGTTTCCAACCTCGACATATCGCTCCGGTCTCCGAAACGATCACCTTCAACTCGCACCATCATACAGACGGTTGAACTTGGTTGCCGAGCGGCGACACGTATCAGGAAGCACCGGCTTGTTGAGCGTGCGACTTCGACCTCGGATGCCACTCTTTCGGCGCCAAAGAAACAGAGCTCATACACCTTTGAATGAAATCAAATGCAAGAATTCAAAAGGGGAAATATGGAAGGGTTCAAAGAGGGATCATTCGATGCCGGCCTGGATGTGGGGAAGGCCGGCTGTTGCGTAATCTTGTAATAATTTATGAGTAGGTACCTTATAGTATGAAAAGGGAAATTGGTTGGGCCTACTTCTTTTGCGGCTTGAATACCAGCTGTCACCGATCATAAATGCGCAATTGAAAAGGGAAATCATGAGCGTTGCAAGAAAGGGGGAAACATGAACAGATGATTAAACCATGTCATGGGGACATACATGTACAGTACATACATACCATCAGGCACATTTACTGGGAAGTAAAAAAAAAAAAAAAAAAAAAAAAAAGAAGAGGGGAGGTTCCAAATAAAAATGATGCAATCAATTAAAAGTACCATAAACTTTTAAAAAGACAAAATATATGGAGCCTTGAATTGCCAAGCTTGTTGTGGCGGGCCGATACGCAGCATGGTGGAGTGGTGGTGTGGTGGTGCAGTGGTATGGTGGAGCGAGCTCGGCTCAGGAACTTTTTTGAAAAGTGGATTTCGAGGACCCATTTCACTTGACGACTCTCTCCCAAAACGAATCCAATTACGTTGCGCCAGTCACAGCGTCTCATCACCAATAGCATCTGCCAGCCACGACGGCGCCAGAAAACACATCACGAAATGCCTGACGCCATCTTGATCCAAGGCTTGTTTGCTCATTCCGCCAGACGACGACTGCAGCGCCGATAGCGCGCGGGGTCGTCATCCGAGTCCCGCCCCAACAATGAACGCCGCCTCGTCGTCGTCGTCGCCGAGACCACAGAAGCGCACCGCCAATACCTGCGGCGCATGCCGTGCACGCAAGGTCCGATGCGACGGCAGGCGGGGCATCTGCACCAACTGCGAGCGCCTCGGCCTGCCCTGTTCGTATGACGATGCCTTGGCCGTCGAGGCCGCACATCCCGTCTCGATCCCCCGCCGCCGTGTCCGCCGCGCCTGCCAGAGCTGCCATGCCAAAAAGGCCAGGTGCAGCGGCACCATGCCGAGCTGCGACCGGTGTCGTGCTCAGCAGCTCGAGTGCGTCTACCGGCCGGGAAAGCGGTCTCTTCCTGCTGCGCTCTTGAGCCCCGGCCGCGCACTCTCCCCAGACTCGCCGAGCCTTGATGATAGCCGCACCACGAGTCCCTCGGTGGTGGCTGCAGCAGACCGGTTGGAGCCTGACGAGGCGCTTGCCCGTCGAGCCTTTGACGCATTCTTCCGTCACGTTCACCACATTCCCGCGTTTGCCTTTCTGCATCAAGCATCCCTGATGGAGCGCTATGACAAAGGGGCCCTCGACCGCACCCTCGTGTTAGCCTTGATTGGTATCACGTCCTTGCTGACCGATCTCGGTCCCGGAATGGAGGGATACGGCAACCAGTGCATCGAAGAAGCCATTTCGTCCTGCCTGAGAGAACTCGACAGGCCCTCCATCACCCGCCTCCAGGCCCTGGTGATTGCCGTGAAGCATCGCATCCTATCCAAGCGACACTCGAGCGCCTTTATGCTTCACGGGCTCGCCGGCCGCTTCGCCACTGCCCTTCGGCTGAACCACGAACAGCCGAGCCTGTGCTTCCTTGCTCAGGAATCGCGGCGCCGTTTGATGTGGTCGCTGTACATGATTGACTCGTCCATCTCGGCCGGGCAGCAAGAGTCGGCCCTCTGGCCGGATGCTGAGCGCCAAATCCACGTTCAGCTTCCCTGCAATGAACGCAACTTTGAGTTCGACTTGCCAGAACCCACCGAACATCTGCGTCCGCCGCCGCCGGGGCCTGACGGAACGGTACCGCCCATATCCGACGCACTTGGGTTCATGGCCGCTCATATCCGCATCCAGTGGATGCGTGCCAGAATACTTCAATGCACCTCAAAGGCGATATCGATGACGTCCCCCGCCGAGTTGGCTGCGCTGCCGATGCAGTGTGCCGAGTTGGAGGCCGAACTGGAAGCGTTCGAGGCGCGCTTGCCGCCTTCTTTCCGCTGGTCCGAGGCGAATTTGCGCCTCCGTGCATACTCACGAAGGCTCGGGATTTTCGTCATGACGCACGTGTGGTGGAGGCAGTGCCATCTCGACCTGTATCGCTTATTCCTCGCCGGACTGAGGGAGGCGTTGGCTCCGGAGGTCCTGCAGCGTCTAGACCCCGTCTTCGTAGACCAGAGCCGCCGCAAATGCTATGATCACGCGAGAGCCATGCCCGACATGTTTGCCCAGATGATGATGCTCGGAAGCAGCGCGATAGTCACCGACCTGGACTTGCCGGGATGCGCTTTCCAGTGCTCCAAGGTACTGTATCATGGCTTGCAGACGGACGGGGCGAATCTTGGCTTCACCCACGAACGGGTACGTGAACTGGCCAATGTATGTCTGAAGGCTGCTCGACAGTCAACGGCCGGGTGCGCATCCGCCAGCATTGTAGGCTTTCCCTCGTCCATTTATATGTATAATGGAGAAGAATGTTTGCTAACACGCCCCCATCAGCAAGCGGATATTGAACGGCTCATTTCCCACGGGCTTATCCTGCCAGAAAGCCCGCCGCGACCGCTGCTCTACGCGGCATCGGCCCAATCTGACTCCATTGCTCCTGCAGAGCAAACTCCTGCGCGTGATTCTTTCCAAATGCCCCTGTTACCTGCCGCCGCTAGCACGTCGATGCAAAGTTTCAGTATGCCCATGCCCGATTCCGTGATACCCGCCCCCGCGGCACCTTCTCAGGCCAGCGCGGTGACAACAGGGAGCAATGCGTTTGAGGAAGTGATGATTGAAGGACTCAACTTTGGTCCTGAGCTATACGGGTTGGACTGGTCGGCTTTTTCTAATGGCTGGTCGAACCCAGGACAATTTTTGGGGAGCATGTAATGGGCTGGCTGGGCATATATATAACATGTATATGTTTTTTTTTTTTTTTTTCTGCTTTTGGTTGTCGTTTTGATTGCACACATTTGTTGTAGCGTGGCGCCAAAGGAAAATGGGTTTGCTGCCTTTTAAATGGTCGGTAATGATTGACGCCATTTCGGACTTGGATGGCGCCATCCCACTTGTTGGTGGGGGTTCGTTAGGTAATTTTAGACATGCACGTTTTCAACAGCACGAGGATATGAATGAACGTGGTAGGCAAACTCATAAAATAATAACAAGTACAATAATAAAAATATGAAAGGCTGTGTGGGCAATTATATTGGAATTAAGCATTATATTCGTGAAAAGTTTAGGTATTGTCATTCAGTCTTGGCAAAAATTAAGAAAAGGTTGCGTGTTTCCCATCTTCTGTCATCTCAGCAGGGGCGTCTCCTCAGAGGTGTGACCATCATCGCTGCCTCTCGGTGCGCCCACGGCGACGACCGTCACGCTCCTGTCCGGGTTGACGGTCTGTTCACGGTAGATCCAGCCCAGAGAGATTCCGGCTCCCGGACCCAGCACTGCCGAAGCGGCCGCCATCACCAGCGCAACCCTCCAACCGGCCTCAACCAGGATCCAGTACAGGACGGTAAGTCCCACAAAGAAGGCGTCAATCGCGATGAACTTGACGGTGGCCCTCGTCATCTCCTTGCGGTCGTCCGGCCGCGCGGTCAGGTTCCATACCAAGAAGGCCTGGGCGAGGACCGAGCAGGCAACCGGCACCGCGTACATGCCCACCAGGGCAACCCTGCTGGACTCGAGGTGCAGCGTCTCCCGCCAGCTCTCCCCGGCTCTGACGACGAGGCCCAGCGCCTTCCTGACGGCCTGGCGGATGAGCGAGACCCAAATGGGGAACAGGAGCCACGCGGCGGCGGTCGCTGCCGAGTCCAACGTCAGCAGCAGAACCGAGGGGACCACGAACCCCAGCGCGACGGCAGCGGGGATGGCGACCGCCTCGGCCGTCCCCGCCAGGTGGCGCATCGACTCGCCAAACGTCGGGTCGGCGGCTCCGGCCGGCAGTCCCGAGGGCTCGCCGGCGCGGCGGGAGTTGATGATCTCCCTGCTCCGGTGGAAGAAGGCCGGGAGGAAGAGCAGCTCCCAGACGAAGGCGCCGCCGACCAGGTCGAAGATGAGCCACGACCCGGTCGGGTAGGCGATGAGCGGGTTGGGCTTGTTGCACACGCGCGCGGCCTCGACGGTCGAGACGGTGAGCAGGCCGGAGAGGAAGGAGAAGATGACGGCCAGCAGGGCCGAGGACCGCAGCGAGGCGGCCGACTCCTGGAAGAAGGAAACGACAAAGCACAGCGGGGAGCCGAGGAGGGGCAGGTTCCCCGTGAGCGAGGGCAGGCGGGACCGGGCGTGGCACTGCGAGTAGAGCATGTAGATGTTTGTGTCGGAGTGCTGGAAGAGGACGGCGGCCGTGAGGGCCGCGAGGATCACCGGCGGCACGACGAGGTACCGGAGCGAGAGGTCGTGGACTATTGGACGGGCGCGGGGTGGTCTGTCCATTTTTTGGGGGGTCTTTTTTTTTTTTTTTTTTTTTTGGTAGGTTATTAGTTTTGGTTTTAAAATAAATAAATGATTATAAGGTAAACCTGGGCCGGGGAGGTAGGTTTATTTTTCGAGAGATAATTATTTTAGTTGAAAGTGAGGTTTTTGAGAGTTTGTCGGGATCCATCTCCCCTCTCTCCCTTCACTTCAGCTGCCCCCTCCTCACACGACCCTCTCACCCCTCCAAATAAAAAAAACGTTCGTGATCTGTTTTGGTCTTGGCGTTGTCTCAGAACTTGCTGCGAACAGCCCCCCACCCCCCGGAAATCAACGGGGTGGCATGGATAGGTGGGGGGTTGACTCGGTTTGATGCGGGTGGTTTTCAAAACCCTAACCCTGATTGACCCCCCCAACCCTTCCAACATCTTTTCCCCCCCTGACATGCACCGTATGAAAGGATGGGCACGGTTAGATATCTGTTATGTTACGATGCGGTAAAGTTATTTGTACTGTTCTGTGTTGAAGATTAAAACCTTCTTGTTTATACTTGGTCATTCCCCTGGGCGGACCCCCTGATTCTAGTAGAGCTTGGAGAGGCAGTCTGCTGTTGACTCGACCAAAAGGCACCCCTGAACCCCCTGGGTTTGGATACTGGGATACTACCTTTAACTGCCGTTTGATACCGAGATATTCCTAGCCGGTAAAGCTATCATGAATCTCGGTCTCTGGTCGGCATTCTCTGTTACTTCCTACTTACCAAGGTTGGGTTTCGAGTTCACAATTCTTTCACAAGCAATCTGCAATGATGCTCTATTTTTGGTCAAACTGACCGAGATATCTCTCGAAAGGATTTTAGTTCGAAGCTTTTATTGGTTTTTTAAAAGAGCATCACGCCCCATGCTGCAATCCGTCCCCAATATCACAGCACGCCACGTCTGTGGTGAGTTGGGCATCATCAAGACTTGATAATTTCGAGATGAGTGTGTGTATTCAGACAATGTTTGTAGTGCTGCATGGTGAGGTTGTTATTCCCGAAACGAATGATTGTGGTCAAAGCCTTACCTGTCACCGACCACCCAAGTAACAGTGAATATGTACTCCACAGGACTCATATGTTTGATCGGAAACCATCATGAAATAAAAAGAACAATTAAGCATCTTCTATACTGGGTTACCTGGAAAACATCACAATAACTAGCTCATCTAAATACCAGTCACATATGTGGGCATCAGGATGATTGAATCAGCCTTTTAAAGTGTTGGGGCTCCCTTTCGGCTGTTGCTTATTTACCTAGATACCTAGTCTATAATACCCTTTGGGAATGCTTCGAGTATTGCCGACGTGGATAGATATCCAAGTTCTATATATTCGCCGAAAAGATATACAAGGATAGGGGTAGGGGTCACAGCTGCATCAGGCTTTGATCCGAGGGAGTGAATCTTTGTTCAGGACTCCAAAAATTCCTATAGGTGCGCAAAAAAATATCTTTGAATTTATTTTGGCTGGAGCCTGCCAATCATTGAGGTCAATTCAAACTGCCGAGGGAAACTTTCTCCTCTTTTGTTTCCTGATGTTTCTTCAAATTATTAAGGGGGCAAAAGGGACCTATGGCAAATTATCCGTCAAACAGATTAGCCACTGTGACCCCATGGGCTCACATATGATACACCTATACATATATTTATATGTATATAAATCTGTCGTCATAAACCCCCCGCCTTGAATCTCAAGATTTTTTTTTTTTTTTCGTTTTATTTTCCACTGCTAGGTTAAAGTTCTTTCTGTTCAATTTGCCTACTGATTATTATCAACATGCGTCTTTCAAGCATCTCGGTCCTCAGCACGGTCCTCGGCCTCGTCCAGGCTCAGGCCCAGGCAGGGTGCACTCGCGAGTTTCTCAAAACCGCGGCGGATTCTCTCCTTGCCGCCCAGAAAGCCGGCGACCCCTCGCTGCTTTCGCCCGTCTCGGCCTCGACCGTCTACCACGAGAACTTCAAGGCCGCCACGCTCGCCTCTGGAATCATCAAGACCGCCCTCAAGATCGACCACTCGCGCCACTCCCTCGACACGACGCAGTGCGCAACCTACACCGAGATCGTCTCGGCCACGGGCGCGCAGCCGTACGTGATCGGCGTGCAGATGTTCTTCGCGCAGCAGGTGATCAGCAAGGTCGACTTGCTCGTCACCACGACGGGGGATTGGCTGTTCAACGCCACCGGGACCCTCAAGTGGGCGTCCCAGGAGGACTGGGGGACCATCCCCGAGGGGAAGCGGGACAGCAGAGCCGTGATCCAGGCCGCGGGCGACGCGTACGCCGACATCTTCAGCAACAAGAGCGTCGTCGTCCCCTGGGGCCGGCCGTGCGCAAGACTGGAGGGCGGCATGTACACGGGCAACGGAGGGCCGAGTGACAAGTGCGACGTGGGCATCCCGAGCGGCGTGAGCCTCACCGACAGGCGCTACGTGATCGACGAGACGGTCGGGGCCGTGTCGATCTTTCTGAGCTTCAGCGGAATCCCCGACAGCCATGAGTTCAGGGTCGAGGGAGGGAAGCTGAGGTTTGTGCATACTATTACCGTCATGAATGCCAGAGGAGCAAAGGGAAAGACCACAAGGCGCAGGATGATCAGCAGGGAGCCCGTGGTTTAAGTGGATAACCAAAATATGGATTGCTGACCAAGGACTCGGAGGTTGCGTGTGATGGGGTACCTAATTAAGTAGGTACTTGAAGTGCAACAGTGTTTCGTTATCACGCAGGTCTTTTTATGTACTACTTGAATGATTCCACACACAACCGCCCGGCGGCTGGGTGCATAGGTATATGAGACAAGTGCTTGCCACGTCAAAACAAACAGGGCAACTGCTCCCATATAGTGTAGTGGTTTAGCATACCAGATTTTCAATCTACTCCTTGAACGTTGAAAACTTCTGGCGACCCGGGTTCGAACCCCGGTATGGGAATCATTTTGGATTTTCTTTTTCTTTTTTCCGCATTCTTAATTTCCATAACTAGTTATATCATGACTTCTTCATGTTTACTTGTACCATCATTCACCCTCAACGCCATGTAAATTGACCGTCTCAAACTGACCGCTGGCTTGACAGTAATACAGAACTGAGATGGAAATCTACACACCACCTATCTATGTTTTCCTAGATCCGGTGTACATCATACAGTCCCGTGATTATATCACCAACATCATCCCTTGCGATATTTAATTACCAGACACCTACCTGCCCTCAATATCACTGTGGTCGGTCTCAGGATTGGTGTAATCCCAGCCTGAAGAACAGTAAATTGTAATTGTAATTATAGACCCAAGAAATATTATAAAAAAGAAAAAAACCTAGGTGAAATCATCTACATACTAGGGTATCTTGGGCTAGAACAGTGGTGGGGCTCTTTAGATCCTTTTTTTTTTTTTTATTTGCCGAACGCCCATAAATGCCGCCTCAAAATTTCCCCCTCTCTTCTTCTGGACTTGGGGTAATTAACATCTTCCCCCTTTTTCCCCTTCAACCACTCCAAATACACACCCACATACAAAATTACTATAGAGGAGGCTGTATTAGGTAGGTACATGACAATGGCTGACGAATCCAGTCTCCCTCCGGCCGCACCCCCCGGCTTCACCGACCACTCATTTGCTTCCAAGAGCGGCACAGAGCTGGGCGTCCGCGTTTGGCCTGCGAACCCACCCGTCGACGGGCCTGCGCCTTTTGTTATTTGGTAAATACTAATGTCATCTACATTTCTTATTTTCCCAACTTGGAAATATTTGCTAATCAACTTCTCTTACACTCTTTTATCAGGACCCATGGCGGTGGATGGTTCGGAGGATTCCGTATGCAGGCCCCCCTTCCCCCCCAATTACTACTACCCTTTTTCTCCCCCTTTCCCCATACAAATGTTGACTGGTAAATCAAAACTCGATTACCCTCTTCAGATTTCGCTCCTCTGAAATGGATGCCTGCCGGTCTGATCGCTCGCGGATACCATCTCGTTTCCCACAACTACCGCCTGGCACCCCAGGCCCGCGTTGACGACCAGCTCTCCGACAGTCTCGAGGCGGTCGCCTGGTGCCGTGCCAATCTCGGCTCCATCCTGGGCAAGGACAAGGTCGACGTCGACCGCTACGTGCTGGTTGGGGAGTCGGCGGGCGGCCACCTCGTCACTCTCATGGGGTTGCACCTCACCAGCCCGCCCCCCAAGGCCATCATCGACGTTTACGGCCTCGTCGACTTTCTCGCCCTCCCTGCCTTTACCAACTACGACGCCAGCCGCAAGCCAGTCGCCGAGTGGGAGGGGTCTTCGGATTACACCGACGCCGAGCTGGACGCGTTCCTGTCCGACAGAAACCCGGACAACATCCTGACCGACTCTGTCTCGTGGAACGAACAGGAGCTGCTGACCGAGGAGCAGCTGAGCAAGCGCTGGGCGACCGACTTCAGGTACACCAAGCGCGTCAAGCTGCAGGCCGAGCTCCACATCCGCCGATCGCTCAGCTGCTCGTACGAAGGGCTGAGAAAGGGGGTCATGCACAGGGAGAAGTTCGCCACCGAGGACGAGTTCAAGGCGTTTGTCGGGTCCGTGTCGCCGCTCCGCGTCCTCAGAGGCGAACTGGCAAGGGGAATCAAGCGGAGCTACCCGCCGACTGCCCTCCTGCACGGAAGCGGAGACGAGGCGGTGCCTATTCAGCAGAGCTACGAGATGGCCGAGGTGCTTAGGGAGATTGGAGTCCCGATTGTCGAGAGCTACGAGGAGGGGGAGCCGCATGTTTTTGACAAGAAGTACACGGTGAGTTTTTTTAGTTTTTTTTTTCTACCCGTACTGACTTGTCTTGCTCATTTTGGTTGGTATTTGCTCAAGACGCCGAAACATCTTTTACTAACATGAGCATCTTGTTTTCTACTTTAGGGACCCGATGTGCCCGGCTGGGACACATATATCCAGCCCGTTCTCGACTTTGTTGACCACCATGTCGGCCACACCGTCAGCAAGTAGATGCAGATATAAACCCCCCCAAAATTTGGCAATATATACCTACATAAGGCACCTACATAATAATGGCTTGTTTTATGCCCTTGACTTTGTTTTTGAGAAGGCAGTGTCTCGGGAGTTTTTGATTTTCACTCGTTGCTCCGGCGGTGTCATGAATCATGCCGTCTTAATAGCACACCAAAAGTCCACACGACGACTTGGTGTAAATAATTAGGGATCTATAAAAGGGAAGTTGATGAGAAAACTCGAGGTTGGTTTTTCCTGCTAGATTTTTGAACACACACGGAAAAGCCCAAAACCAGAGAGACAACCAGAAGAAAGAAAAAATGCAGTTTCTCAAGATCCCTCTCGTCTTCCCCTCGGCCGTCCTCCAAGCCGCAGCGGCCCCGTCTGCCCCGGCGCTCCCCAATCGGGACATCGTCGAAGCCCGTGCGTCTTTTTTTTCTTCTACGCACCCACCAGCGGCGGCGATCTATACTCGATCGCTTGGAGCGCAAAGTGCTTTGCTACGTACCTGCAAGGAGTACGTCAGGGGCGCACCGTGACGGGGTGCAAAACTGCAGCAAACCGCAGTTCTGATATTTGTTGGACGGTATTATGGGTGGGTGTCTTCCCGGGCTGATCGGAGTAAATGCAAATGCAAATGCACTTGCACTTATTAGCATAGTAGTACGTACTAGGGTAGGCCGGAGAAAAGGAGATGACAGCAAAGGACGGGACGTAACCCGATGATGCTACGACGCATCACGTTTTCTTCTTTTCCTTTTTTTCTTTTTGGGCTGTGTGGGGGGGGGGGGGGGGGAAACGAAGAAGGCTAGCCTCACGGTTATATACTACCTGGTCTACTAGTATTCAATGCAATTCAAAGCAAACACACTTATAAACGCCCACATGGCATTTTATCCGGGAACCAACTACCGGGTTTCCGCGAGCACAGAGTGGTATTCATGGAAATGCCAAGACCTTCCAGCTTCCTGATTTAGGGACGGAGTGGCGTACATTAAGCCTCCGTCTTTGTTTCCCCTTTTGTTTTCTGGTTGCTTGTGTGTGTGTGTGTGTGGTGACGGGTTGGGGCGGCCTTGGATCAACAGTGACATCGTTTCTTGGCGGCATGGGCAAGAGAAGGCCGAGCTTGGCCAAGGGGTGGAATGTTTTTTGCTTGATACGGAATATAGAATGCCGGAAATGCGAGGGAATGTGCACTACCTTAGTCTGGTATGAAAAATGACAGGATATCTATCATAACTTGTTCCACCTTCGGGACAGTCAACAGAAAACCAAGGGGGGGAGGGCGGGGGGAGGAATAGTCGAGTGATCAAGAATTTCCGAACCTTTCTGAGTTATTCTAATTATCCTTTTAGTATTTCTTACTTTTGCATGGAGTTTTGATTACCGTTAGGTAATCAGAGACTGGGAATCTAACAATAACGAATACGAAGGTAGCACGGACAAATTCAAGCGAATGCAGAAATAGACAACTGGGACGCATCCGGAGCTGGATAGATCAAGTCCACGTTCTGAACCGGGAAGCAGGACCACCCGTCCATATCGGTACCCGCGTGGGAGCCTCTCAGCATGATCACTTGTCACAAAAAACATGGCAGCCCCTTGGCGTCTACGCACCCGCAGAACCCCGGATTTGAGTGACAGCCTCCCGGGCCCGTGATTCAGGCTAAAATCCTTGACGCTTCGAGATGGTACGGTAGGCATGTTCCACAAGCTTTACCACGATGCCGCTGGGCCATGTAACTGGCTTGGCGTCCTAACGGCGTGTATGGTCCTGCACTAGCATGAACACCAACGCCACCACCACTCTTGGTCCTGGATGGGCACGGTGTTGTCCTCGCCGAACCAGACTTTGTGACTTGGGGGGAAGATGGAAACCCGGGGAAGCCTGCGCTCGGGGAGAATAGATTGGTATATAAGCCTGCGTCAAGGCCTCTGAAATTCAATCGTGATGTCTTCAGGTCCAGGTTCCCCCCTCCCCCGTTTTCTTTCAGAGATCTGCCATAAAATTCCCGAAAATGCCATCTCCAAGAGTAGCCTCATCCCTTCTGGTGGCCCTCGCCGCCTCCGGCGCGACCGCCCAACAGTCTCTCTGGGGCCAGTGTGGCGGCCAGGGCTGGAGCGGCGCAAAGACGTGCGTGAGCGGATCATACTGCTTTGAGCAGAACCCCTGGTACTTCCAGTGCATTCCCGGATCCGGCCCCACCACGGCTCCGGCAACCACCAAGGCGCCGGTGACCTCGGTCGTCGCCCCCACCCCAACGACTCTCAGCACTTCGGTCGCCCCCCCCGTCGCCACCTCTACTCCTCCCTCGCCCGGCACCTGCCCGTCCACGCCATCCGGCCTGGGCTCGCCCGTGTCCAACCAGCTGAACGACCCCTTCACCTTCCACGGCGGCGGCAAGGTCACCACCAAGGCCGACTGGGCCTGCAGGCAGGCTGAGATCTCGCAGCTCCTCCAGCGCTACGAGCTCGGCACCCTCCCTCCCAAGCCCTCTACGGTCTCGGCGTCGTTCTCGGGCAGCACCCTGAGCATCACGGCGTCCGAGGGCGGCAAGTCCATCTCGTTCAGCGTGAGCATCAGCGGCATCCCCTCGGGCGCCGGACCTCACCCTGCCATCATCAACTTCGGCACCTTTGGTGCCTCTCTCCCCATCCCCGCCGGGGTGGCCACCATCAACTTCAACAACGACGACATTGCCGCCCAGCAGGGTGGCAGCTCCCGCGGCCAGGGCAAGTTCTACACCCTCTACGGCAGCTCGCACTCCGCCGGCGCCCTCACGGCCTGGGCCTGGGGCGTCTCCCGCATCATCGACGCCCTCGAGCTCACTCAGGCCCAGACCAAGATCGACCCCAAGCGCATCGGCGTCACGGGCTGCTCGCGCAACGGCAAGGGCGCCATGGTCGCCGGCGCTCTCGAGCCGCGCATCGCCCTTACGCTGCCCGAGGAGTCGGGCGCCGGCGGCTCCGGCTGCTGGCGCCTTGCGGCCTACCAGAAGAGCACCGGCGCCAACGTCCAGGATGCCCCCCAGATCGTCCAGGAGAACGTGTGGTTCAGCCCCAGCTTCAACAGCTACGTCAACAACGTCAACCAGCTTCCCTTTGACCACCACATGCTGGCCGGTCTCATTGCTCCGCGTCCCGTTTACATTATGGAAAACGTCGACATGGAGTGGCTCGGCAAGGTCTCGACCTACGGATGCATGGGCGTCGCCCGCAAGCAGTGGCAGGCGCTGGGTGCGCTCGACAAGTTTGGCTACTCGCAGGTCGGCGGCAACTCGCACTGCAGCTTCCCCAGCAGCCAGCAGAGCGGCGAGCTGAACGCCTTTATCGGCAAATACCTCTTGAACAATGCCAACGCCGGCAACACCAACATCTTCCGTTCTACCCAGACCCCCAGTGTCAGCCTCGACAACTGGAGCCCCTGGCCTGTTCCTAACCTGGCCTAAATGGAACCACAGGCTACCTAGGTAGCTGGAGATCAGCGGGTTGGGCAGCCTAAAGGGCCAGATCAAGAGGAGAGAGGGGGGGGGGGGAAGTGGGGTTGTGAATTGGATGAAGAAGAAAGAAAGAAAGGGAAGCAATTTCTTGTACATAATTAGTTATCACATGCTGGGCCCCTTTATCCGGCTCATGAACATACAAGACCACATTTTCAGATACTTTAATCAGATCCGCAAAAAAAAAATTGCTGTTTTTTCGTGTTAGCAATTCGATTACAATGGGGGTTTAATTACAAACCGTTATCTGCAACCAACCCCCCCCCCCCTTTTTCCCCTCGTTTTTTTTGGGCCCCTATTGTGGGTCATCAAAACAACACAGAGTACCAAGCAACACCCACCGAGACAAAAGATTCTCCAAGTTTGTACATATGCTATGTACATACATACAGCTGTGTAACAATGTAGTCAAGATAGATAGATACATCATGAGAGCCTCGGTCAAGCAGTTGTGACCAAGTTGATCCTAAAATTGGTAATGTTCCACAACATGTAATCATAATTACCACCAAGTCAACCTACCCACCCCATGGCTGCCGACTGACATCAGTAACCCTTCCCTCGGGTTGGGTTGGGCATCGAGCTCACCCACGAGCTGATTGGGTCTCAACGAGAACAAGGTGCTTCTCGAACCAACATCACTCCCTCGCCCTGCGGCATTTCTGCCAAGACTATGGGGAAACAGCATGGTAATGAAGTGGGCGTGCCGGAGCTCAGCTCCTCAGCTCCTTGTCTTGAATGTCACCTGCATAAACCTATCATGGGAAGTCGTCAGTTTGAAAGTGTTGGAGCTGCCACGCATGTCTCTCATGGGACCCTCTTCCGACTTTCCGAGCCCAAAGTCCCGGATGCCGGTTTACCGATATACCTCGGAGGAAGTTTACACTTGAAGATGACGTCTCTTTGATAGGTACCTACCTAGCTTCGGCTCCCTCAAACTGGTATAACCATTCAGTCAACATTTCAGTCATCACAATGGCTTGTCACACAGATGGCAGCTTCAGGTATGCAGGCGCATCCTCTTGCTTCCCCATACTTTAATGCCCATCTGGCGATACCTTGCATTACTGGGGTAACTACTACATTCTTTCACTCAAGTCGTACAATCTCTTAGTATGCGGTTTGCTTACTCGGTACTCAACCGACCTACCATCAACAGAGGACCTCAGCCGAAGACCACGCATACCTGTCTCCCAAACCATCCAACACATCAATCAACAGCGGAAACCGTCTCTTTTTCCTACATCCATCCACTTGGCTACCCGAAAGATAACTGCCCGGCCACGATCATCATCAATAGCTCCCACCCCCCGCTTCCGAAGCCACGCCGGATTTTGAGAATTCCCTGATTCGAAACCACACATGACTGCTTGTTCGATTACACCAAGGCCCAACGACATCATTTTTTGAGGGGGGGGGTTTTTTCCCATGACATGGCGTTGGGCACCCATCTGCCCCCATATCGTTCAATGATGCCATGAAGAGGTGATGGTGATGATATGCAGAGTGACTTGGTGTTGTTATTGTTGTTGTTCCCCCCTCCAAAAAAAAAAAAAAAAGGTTTATATGTCGGAGCCGAATCTCGCTATCACATTGTGACAGATCTTACTGCACGACCACGACAGGAGCCACCGCCGGCCATCATCCAGTTGTGCATACCTTGCCCAAAAGCAGAAGCCAGTAGATTTATCTATCATTTTTTTTTTAATCATGTCTGGGGTAAGTGATACACCTCAAGGAACTTTTGCAAGGTTAACTGAACCGCATCACTCACATGATACTATATTACGAACATATGTCAGTTCAAACCCACCCCGAGCAAAAGACAGCAACATGTCTCCTCGCACCACAATAACTCACACAAGTCCCACAAGCACCGAGACCCCCGAGCGTCAGCCGCCTCGGCGCAGGCTGCAGGCCCGGGGCACACCGCAGCCGCCGACGCCTCCTTCCTCTTCGTGGTCAACGAGCTCGAGCTCAACCTCGAGCCGCCCCCGGGCTCTTCGGTCCTCCGGGACCCCTGGCTCAACACGGTTCCCCCCCAGTCCCCCGCGGCCTACACGAACGAGCACGTGGGGACCGTGTTCCGCTACCGCTCGGGCGTCGTCACCCCCGCCCCGGACTACATGTGGTACCGTCCCGAGGGGATGAACCAGCCCGGCGTCATGGTGCGGATAGACGGAGCCACGGGCCACCCGAACGGTTGCCCGACCCCCTACGCCGACGCCTGGGGCGGCGGCGCCACGCAGACAATGTTTTCCTGCTCCCCTCACCTGCCCGTGCTCGTGACCAACACGGACGCGACCCTCGGGACTTCGTTTCTCCGCAGGTGCTGCCAGTGCGACTCGCAGTTCGGCGGCGGCGGCGACGGATGCTCGCCCTGGCGGCTGCTGCACTTTGAGCGCAGCGACGAGCACCCGGGGGTGTCGTTCGTCAACGCGTGCGGCAGGGGGAGCCCCTGCGTCCAGGGCAGGGACCCGAGCTGGATGCCGTCCCTGGTGCCGACCACCTACCAAAACACGTACGCCGCCGGGGTGCCGCAGTCCAGGGGCCTCGCGGGCCAGCTGCCGACAGTCATCGGCCTGATGGCGCTGCAGAGCATGGCGGGCCGGGCCGACGAGGTGTTTGCCAGCCAGAAGTGGCACATGTGCCGGTGGAACGGGTCCAGCAAGGCTCCAAGTCATGGTATGTTTAATATGAAATCGAACCCGTCCCCCCCTTTTCACACCCCCCTTTCTTTTGTTTTTACTTTCCCCTTCCCCCTCCCCCCCAACCCCCCCAAATCCCCACCATGAACCGGTATTTTTTTACCCTTTTTTTTTTCTTTCATATATAGTTCCAAAAGGATGTGACGATCCCCTTCGAGGCCTTCTCGTTCACGTCTGCATAGACGACTTGTTTGAACAACAAGAACAGCAACGACAACAACAACAACAAGACGACAACCACCACAATCGAAATCCCCAAGATTATCATGGTGATGCCGCCGACGAAAACCCCAACGAAATGATTCGGAACGCTTGTTTCTATAGGTTAAACCAGCTGGAGTGGCATAGTATTTTGGTACATGGTTGAGGAAATTTTAAAAAATAAATTAAAAAAAAAGAAAGGGAGGGGGGGGTTCTCTGTAAAGTGGTTTGGTGTGGTGGTTTGTTTTTAAGGGGCCAATCATTTCCGTAGCTTTGAAATAAGCAAACAACTTTTTTACTTTCCTACTATTAATTATTATTTACTTTTATTAGTGACTGGCGAGATTCCATTGTTATTATATTATTAGACATACACATTTGAGATATATATGCCTGACGACAAAGGTAAACTCACATATTTTTTTTCTTGATAAATATGGATTTGCTTTGAAACCTGGGTCTATTTCATCTTTTTTAACCCCCCACCCCCCTACCCAGACGCCGATTTAATTCTTTTCACAACAATGCCTGCCCTGTTGTCACTAACTTTCCCGCCTTCCCCGGCTCAAAACCCAATTATCATAATCATCAATTGTAAAAAAACCAACACACCCACCCGGATTTGTGTCCTTCATACCGCGTCTGGTAACCTGACTGCAATGTCTCCTGATTGTGTGATATATCGTACCCATGGAAGAGATGGGTATTGAAGCTAGATATCAAGTCAATAATTTTAGACTCACAACAGAAAGAGTAAAAAAGAGGGAAACGGATGCATAAGCATACCTTTGGCTCAGTAATCTTTAGGTACCGCACTTGGATGCCGCTCGTAGTAAAGTATGGAATCTCAAACTTGACCTGAATCGGCCTCTTTGCCCCCTTGCCGGGAGCGCCCACGCCGCCCATGCTGCCGCCGAAACCGCCCGTCATGCCTCCGCCGTGCTCATCGTCGCCGCGCACGCTGGGCAGGCCCAGCTCGGCGCGCATGAGGAACTCCTTGCCGCCTCCAAACTGCTTGATCTTCCACACGATGGCGCTCTGCTCGGGAGCGTAGTGCACCGACCCGACGTTCGTGCGGAAGCGCGGCGTGTCGGCGTCGTCTGGGACGGGAACGATAATCTCGACGTTGTTGGCCGTGCTGCGGCGCTTGAACTGGGCGCGGGCTTTGAGCATGTACTCGATCCGCGAGCCGCTGTGGGACTCTACGACGCACTCGACCCAGATCAGCGGCTTGACCTGGGTGTTTAGCCGGTACGACATGAGCTCGAACTCGCCGTCGGGAGGGATGAAGCTGATGGTCCGGTCGTTTTCGAAGCGGGACAGGCGCACGCACTGGTGGAACTTGACGTCCTCCATCTCGATGGCCTTGCCGCGCGTCGTCCGGCCCGTCGTCTCGAACATGACCTTGTCGTTGAGGCCCAGCCGCAGCTCGGGCATGCCCGAGAGGTAGCACTTCATCTTGATGGCGCCGAGGATCTCGGAGCGCAGCACGTTGCCGTTGGCCGACACGAGCAGATTCAGCGACTCGATGACGTCGAGGAACACCTCGTTCTTGCGGTAGCGGATGCCCTCGGAGCGCCACGACACGGCGTTGGTCACGGCGATGGGCGGGCGGGCCGGGACCTCGAGCTTGTGCGACTCTTGGGTGATGTACTCCTGCAGGATCTTGGACTCGGTCGTCTGCGGGTAGCCAAAGTCCATCATCTCGTCGAGCAGCTCGTAGATGATGACAAAGTTGTCGCGGATGGATTCCTCCTCGAGCGCCTTGAAGTATTCGGTAAAGACCTCGACGATCTTGTGGAGGAAGAGCAGTATTTCGGCCGCGTTGGTGTTTCGTTTTGTGAGGGCGAGGAGGTAGAGGTTGTTGTGCCTGATGTAGAGGTAGTTGATGCCCTCGTGCGAGAAGCATGGCGGCACCGCCGACGACTCTTCTTCTGCTTCGCTGAGGAGGATGGGAAACATTTCGACGGCCGACATTGGGATGTCTCCGCGGTAGTTTCGCGCCAGGAGGGTCTTGCCCTTGAGGTCGAGAAAGAAGATTGCCGACGCCATGTTTGAGAGAGAGCTAGAATAAATATCTCGATCGAAAGCGGTCGTCGTCGTCGTCGAGCTTGGTGTCTAGACTCGAGAGAGAGAGAGGGGGGGAGGGGAGGGAGGCGCGAGCGCCGTCAAGGGAACCTGCTGCAATTCGGGGCCGCCCACGTATTGTCTCGTAGATTAGGTTGCAAATCTGTGGTCGTGTGTATTTACGCCGAGTCTCGGGTGCTTGGGTACTTTAATTGGGGAGCCGTCGTCGGGGAGAGGTGTTGAGGCAGGTTTCCCCCCTGAAATCGTTAACGGTATAATGGCCTGTAAAATGCCACTGTGCTGTGTTGGTGGTGGTGCTGGTGGTAGTGGTGGTGCTGGTGGATGCCCCATGCAATGGCAGTTGCCGTCTCCAGAGGGCCGCACAGACCAACTTTGACAGCTCTCTCCAGCTGGAAGGTCCACCTACCTAGGTGGCTAACCTTCCAGGCCCAATTCTTATTAAGCTTCCATCTTCAGAGTATAATTTACTAGCTTGCCCGGCAAATGGCCAAACTTGCCTCCGATGTGGGGTAGCTCTGGATGGCCAGTGCGCCCAGGCCTGCCCCACCAATGATTTTGGTTAATAAAAATTTGGGCCGCAGAATTCTCGCTTTCTTCCTTTCCCTCTCCCTTTTCTTCTTCAACGCGTCCATTAGACAGTGCAGTACATTATGTGCACAACTGGTCCCGCCATTCTGTCGGTTCCGACCGTGTGTCAGTTGATGAAGCTAGCGATTTCGAGGCGCGGAGAAGAAGGATTATTCCGCTACGACTCCATAAGAACTGCCCGTGCGTGTGGCCATTTTGAGGTCACGATCAAGTCGCTTGGGCGGTGTCAGAGGGGTCGAACATTTTTTTTTATTATTATTATTATTTTTTTTTTTTTTTTTTTCATTTGCACGGGTCTGAATTGAATTTGCATGTGTGAACTGTTGAGGATCCCAACTCCATCTGTTTTACGTACTCGCTCGCTTCGGGTTTCGCCTTTTGGGGGATTTTGGGCACTTTGGATCCAGGAACCCAGACCACGAGGCACTGTGGTGTCGTCACTCATTGGTTAACCTGTGATGCATTCCCCCTTGCCGACGGTCCCTGAGAGACGAGCCGAATGCCGCCTGGGCATAGCGTCTTGGTCAGACGGGGATGTCGGGCGGTATTGGGGGGTTCCATGAAAATTGAAGATGACCTATCAGCACGCTCACTCCAAATAATTTTTTTTTTTTTTTTTTTAAAAAAAGAATTAAATATTCAGAGAACAAGGAAATGTTGCATGACCGTACCCTGTATCAAGGTCCCTGGATCTTCAAGTTCTCGATGAGATCGCTGAAACCATCCGATCGCACGAGGAAAAATAAAAGGTTCGAACGTCAGATCCCATCCTGACCTCTGAAGCTTTGACATGTGAGAGTGGGAGAGGTGGGTCTTCAGCGACAAAGCGCAACTCTATCCCTGACACGTGCCAAAGAATGATGTTTCCATTTGTATCTAACCTATCGTTTTGCATTTTGCCTTTCGGTCGGGTTGGTTATGATGGGGACCGCCCCAGAGAGATAGAAAGAGAGACAGAGAGAGAGAGAGAGAGAGAGAGCGAAACGAAAGAGACGAAACAGAGACGGCGTATATTTTTGGACCTTTTGCGCTGGGCATGGATCCATCCGGTCCTGCAGTATGATGCTATTAATGAAGGAACAAAAAGGCCTTTGGTAACCCCGCCCTTGCCCCGTGTGTCTGGTGGAGAAACAAAAGCCGGGCGCCATGAAAATGCTTGTGAGAGGGGGGCCGTGGCCCATGTGCTCACCCCCCGTTCAGCAAACCTGAGTCTGCAACAGGCGGCTTCCATGAGTGAAAACCATGACATTTCCAGCTTGTGATAATGTGGCGCCCCACGTTTCTATTTGTAGATTTTGTATTATTCAAAATTGCGGGACGTGTAAAAGTTGTCATATTTTCCGACTTGGTAAAATGTCTACACGGACATACCATCGTGTCCGGAACGCCTAAACAATCATAGCCGGACAACAAGAAGAAAGTGTTGAAAAGAAGCAACGCATTGATTACGGTTAGATCCAAGGTTTGGGGGCGCCGCCTGACCTTGATGTGACATCCCGGAGGGTGGTGGGTGGTTACAGGGTCTCCAGAGCCACCCGCGCGCACCTTCAAAGACTTCCTCTCCACCCCCAGAACATGAGGGACCCTGGCTTGACCTTGACCACGACCTCTCTGCTGGGAGCTTTTGATGGTCCAGTATAGGGGGGGCATGATTGATTGATTGAGGCGATCCATTGATTGATTGATTGATTGATTGATTGATTGATTGCCCTTGACGGGACCTGACCTGTCGGGACCTGACCCAACGAATTACGAAACCAACCTACCAAACTGGGCAATTGCCATCATCTCCGTCCCCCCCCCTCCTCCTGCTCTTTCACACACCTCCATTCTTTTTTTTTTTTTCTTTTGGCCTTTTTTTTTTGTTTCATTCCTTTCCGCTGGATTCATGCGCGGTTCAGCCCTGCGACTCCAAATGACGACGGTTTTCTACAAGCGGCGCCCGCTGGAATTCTAGTCTTCAGAGGCGCTCGAGTAACAGACAGTGATTATTAGCAAGCAACCCGGTTGAAGAAGCGAAAGAACAAGTGATGGAACACAATCACATGCTGCCCCAGCAGCACCCAGCTATGGGGCAAATCTCTCGGTCGCATCCGCATCAGCGTCGAGAATACCACTCGCTGAGCCCGGCTCCAACAGACTCGACCTCGTCGCCCGCCCCGTCCCTCAATGCCATCTCGCCGTCGACGATGCAGAACTCCCCGCCCGCCCAACAACTGCCTCCCCTGAACCTGTCGCTGCCGCCCATCCAACCGCCCCATGAAAAACCTGCCGCAGGGTCCGGCCAGACGCTGCCCTCGCTATCTTCTCTGACTGGCGCTCAGCCCGCCCACTTCACATCTCTGCCGCCGTCGTCGTCGACACCGGCCGCCGCCGGCGCCGCCCCCTCGCCGTCGACCGCTGCAACGCCTAGCCCTACCCCGACCCAGCACTGGCCGAGCCTCAACCCGTTCACTGCCTACTACGCGCCAAGCCACGTGCAAAACCCGGAGCCGCCAATGCGCAAAGACTATGTCAACGGCCAGAGCCACCAGCGAGCCACTAGCGTCAGCCTTGATGATCCAGGCGTGAGGGCCGCCGCCGAGGCCTTGGGGCGTTTGAGGACTGGTGAGTTTTGATTTTTTTTGTGGCTTATTAAAGTTGGAATACCGAACCGGTGTCGACCTCTGGTGATAACATAACTGACGTCGATCTCTCAAAGTGGACACTACGCCCCACGACCGCGAGGCCCGGCGCCACTTGACGCCCGATAGCCTCAGCGACCAGCAGCAGCAGCAGCAACAACAACAACAAGAGCCGCTGCTGTCGCTCATTACAACGTCGTATCCTAGCATTGCTCCATTCGCTCCCTATATTGAAAGCGCCACCTCGGCGTGCAACACGGCCTACAACCAGTCCAAAAACTACTCTCCCGTCATCAAGAGAAATGCAGAGTACCTCGAGGATCGGGTCGTCAAACCCGTCGCAAAAACGGTTGGAAATATCAGTGGGCCACGCCTTCGCTGGTGGCTGCAGAAGCCCCGCGGGAAGCAGCGCCAGCACGAGGGCGACGACGGCAGGCAGGGCGTGAAGCGACGAAAGGCTGAGCAGGGCGATAGGGAGTCGGCCATTGCCGCTCGCGTCCTTGCTGACTTTGACAACGCTGCCAAGGAGAGGCGCACGTCGGTGAGCACCATCGATACCCTCCCAGCCTACGACGAGCACAGGTCCCCGGCGTACACCGAGACGGCCGAAGACGCCATGTCACCCAGAAGCGGTGCGCCCGCGGGCGCAAAGATGTGGGTCATCACGTCGGGCTTGGGCGTCGCCATGAAGGACGAGAGCAAGAAGAAGATGCGAGCTCTCATTCAGGTCTTGACGATGAGAAACGGCCAAGTTTCGGAATTCTTGGGGAGCTTGACCAAGGCGATCGAGGAGTACGACGGCACCATTACATCAGCCAACCAGGACACCTCGATGAGCCCGCAGGAGGAGGAGCAGAACCGCGGCGAACTCACAAAGAGGATACAATGGCTCATCGGAAGCATCAACGGGACCACCAAGACGGTCGTCGACGTTGTTGACAAGCAGGCTGCCAACATCCTCCCCACCAACGTGAAGCGTGTCGTCCACGGCTGCCTCATGAGCTTGCCCGTACAGTTCAAGCTGATGGCTCAGCAGGAGGCCCCCGAGAGGCCCCGCGAGGGTCAGGAAGCCAACGACGAGCAGAGGGCTGTTCGAAACAACGCCCACAAGGCTCTGTTGCTGGCGAAGGCTTCCCTGCGGATGATGTCTCAGATCACCGACGTTCTCAACCTGACGTTGACCAGCGCTGAGGAATGGTGCCAGAAACAAGGCAATCAGGAAACTGAAAAGTCTGATACTGCCATGTTGGATTATGAGCCGGCAACCTATGATGGCGACGTCAAGATGTCCGGTTGAGGACAGCGGGCTACGTCGGAGAGGATGGGGCTTTGCAGCAGAGAAAGAAAAGGAAAGACGAGGAGAAAAACAAAAGTTGATCGGTTAGAGAAACAGAAAAGGGAAAACGGAGCGAGCCCGCTTCGGCGGCGGGTAAACAAAAGCAATAAAAGCACCAAAACGACACACACACACACACACACACATACACACACCCACACCCACACCCACACTCACCTTGACCTTTTAAGCATCCCCGCGTCACAACCAAGACGTTCTATTGCAGTTCACCTCGAACATCACGACATGACTTTATTTTTCCTTTCTCTTTTCCTTTTTTTTTTTTTTTTTTTTTTTTTACGTCACTCTGTTTTTGCTATATCAGCAGGTCAGTGATTGGTTGAGCAGCCAGTCAAGAAATTGATTGGATTTTTGCTTTACATACCCACACTCACTCTATTTCCTAGCAGTCTGAAAGATATTTCTCCTTTTCTCCCCCCCCCCCCCCTTTTTTTTTTTTCTTTTTCTTCCTGATATCTTTGATGGAGCACTGGGAAAACGCTACTATGCATACCATCCCTGGGCGATTTGGAGCACGATAGGAATACTTTTGATATTATTCTCTGATACCTGGCTTCTTTTCTATTCCATTCTCATATTTTTCTTTTTCTTTTTCTTTTTTTTACTCACTTTTTGGTGTATCTCGACTCACACAGCTCATACATATACATATACCACGGGGGTGTTTAGAGAATAGGGAGTGGGAGTTTTTATTTTTGGAGATGGCAAGTAATGGATTGGTTACTTTGGTTGGGATTGGATTGGAATTGAGTATCTAACTTGGGTAACCTATGCCAGCATGGAATTGAGCACTGGTGGTTTCTACGTGTTTGCTTCGTTCTTGTGGCCTTCGTCGTCGAAATAAAATAATTGTTTTATCGGCTAAGGCCGGCTTATTAAGTCATTCGTGCGGGGACAGGAGGGCTTTTATCATAGCGACCTCGCTTTCCGCTGTTGGAGCAAACTTATTCAAGCATTATTGATCCTTTCGTCCAAAATAAACAATCCCAATCAACAACGCCACCTTAAATGAATACCCTTAAAACATGGCGCCACGACATAACCTCGTCCTCTGCTTTGACGCCTTTGGCACCCTCATCAAGCCTAAGCAGCCGATTGTGAAGCAATACGCGCTCGTGGCAGAGCAATGCGGGCTCAAGAACATCGACGTCTCACAACTCAAAGCTTCCTTTGCCGCAGCATACAAAGCCGAGTCTGCAGCTCACCCTAATTATGGCAAAGCCAGCGACATGGGCGCCGAAAGGTGGTGGACCAATGTATGTGCATAACTTTTTTGTCATTTTTTGTTTATTTTTTATTATGTTTACAATTCACTATTCTTTCTTTACCTTTTGTTTTCAACCCCATCACGCACTGTGCCGCCGATATACAACAACAACAACAATAATAATAATATTATTATTATTTTATATCACTAACCCACCTTGACAGGTCATAACCTCGACCTTTCTCCCCTTGCTCCCCGCGTCCCAGCCGCTTCCCCCGTCCCTGGCACCCAGGCTCCTGCACCGCTTCTCCTCGTCGGAAGGGTACGACCTCTGCGAGCCCGAATTAGGCCCCCTGCTCGCGGCTGTCAAGTCAGGCTCCGCCGGCAGTCCAAAGAAAACAATCATCACGGGCGTCATCACCAACTCTGACGACCGGATCCCCTCCATCTTGTCGTCTCTGGGGCTGGAGCTCGGCTCGTTCCGGTTTGGCTCTCGGCTGCGGTCGCAGCAAACGCTAGAAGAGGAGAAACAGGCGCCGAACGATCTCGACTTTAACTGCATGTCTTATGATGTAGGGTTCGCCAAGCCTTCCCGTGCGATTTTTGACGCGGCGGCCGGTATGGCTCGCTCGGTTTTGCGAGCACAGACAGAGGGGGGAGAGGAACAGGAGCAGGAAGATGAGCGGGTGTGGACCAAAGTCTACGTTGGGGATGAGGTTCGCAACGACCTTTTGGCTGCCGCCGAAGCGGGGTGGCATTCCATTCTTGTTGTCGGGAGGGGTGAAACGGTGGACGGTCGTGGGGATGGGATACCGGGGGACTTGGCGGAGCTCGAGGATTGTGGTGGCGGCGACAAGAGGCTAGAGGAGGTGTTTCCGTCTGGTGGGAAGCAGGAGAAGGAGATGACGATGATGAGGGCTGGGAGTTTAAAGACCGTTTTGGAGTGGTTTGGGCGTCATTAATACACTAACTACCTTACCTACTTACGTGTTCTAAGCCCTTGAGCAACTTTATACATATATTGCCATATATTCTCAATCGTCACAGTGTTGGCTTTTTGCTTGCTTTTATTGTTGGGCAATAAACGGTTCAAGGAATAAACAAAGAAACAAGTACGCCACGTGTATTTTTTTTTCCCTTTTCCCATCTAAAACAAAACAGGTGATTATCCAAAGAATATATATGCAACTCTCCAAACCCCCTAAATCAACGCAAGCGCATTCGCCGCACCGGTATCCGCCATGGACGCATTCGCCGCGGCCGCGCTGTCCACGTAGACCACCTCTTGGGTGTACGGCGGATCGCTCACGAGAGCCATGGCGTTTTCCTGACCTTGCAGTGCCAGCGAATTCTCAACATAGCTCGCAGCCACCTGTTCCTCGGCGTACTGCACATCGCTCACGTAGGCCCCGGCATTTTCGGCACCCTGCATTGCCGCCAGGTTGGCATAATGGTCCGCAGCCATCTGTTCCTGCATGTCACCTCCATACGCACCCATGTCTCCTCCTCCTCCGCCACCACCTTCATATGCAGCCATATCCCCTCCTGCTCCAAATCCGCCCATATCTCCTCCTCCTCCTCCCCCATACTGCTCAGCAGCGTACCCCCCATCACCACCACCACCACCGCCACCATAATCTTCTCCACCACCACCACCACCACCACCAAAATCTTCTCCACCGCCACCACCACCGCCGAAATCCTCTCCACCACCGCCGAAATCCTCTCCACCACCAAAATCACCACCAAAATCACCCACGTCCTCGCCGGTGGTGGCAGCAATCAGCACCCTGGCAGCCAACCCGCCCACGGCGGCAATACCCCCGATCCCGCCGAGGACTTTTAACGCGCTCGACGAGGATTTCTTGGGTGGCGGCGGGGCGGGTCCTCCTCCTCCTCTTCCTGCTCCTCCTGCTCCTCCTCCTATGCCTCCTCTGCCACCGATCAGACCGCCGATCAGACCGCCGCGGGTAGGAACTGACGCCCGGGCGGCCAAGGGCTGCTGGAGCGGCGGCGCACCGTGAGGTTGGTGCTGAGCCTGCTGGAACATCATCGGCATCATCATGCCTTGGTTGGGCGGCGGTGCTCCTCCGAATTGGCCGGGGACCATCATACCGGGCCCGGGAGGGGCGGCTGCTCCGAACGATGAATTAGCGGTATTATTACCCTGTCCGGGGATTTGAGCCTGCTGCCCCTGAGGGATGAACCCCCCTTGTTGGTAATTCATCGGCGGGCCGGGGGGATTGTAGCCGAGTGGTTGCTGCTGCCGCTGCTGCTGCCCTATTTGAGGAACTTGTCCAGGTGGGACTTGGACTTGGGCTTGTCCTGCTTGGCCTTGGTGGGAAAGGGGAGGTTGCGTCTGGGGGTAAGGTTGAGCTTGCTGGGAAAGATGAGGAGAGAAGATGGGGGGTTGGGATTGAGGCTGGAAAGGTTGCGACGGGAATGGGGGTTGGAATTGGCCTTGTTGCTGTCCTGGTGGGACTTGGGGCTGTTGTTGTTGTTGTTGTTGTTGTTGTTGTTGTTGTTGTTGTTGTTGTTGTTGTTGCTGTTGCTGTTGCTGTTGCTGTTGATGAAACTGTTGGTGCTGAAACTGTTGTGGTTGCTGCTGCTGCTGTTGTTGCTGTGGTTGTTGCTGTCCCGGTGGGTTTTGCGCTTGTCCTGCTGGACTTTGGGATTGTGCCGCCAGAAGAGGGACCTGAGTTTGACTTGGATGCTGAGGCTGGGGAGCAACAATTGGAGTTTGCGCTGTAGCATGCAAAGGCTGGGGGGAGAGGGGTGTCTGCGGTTGAGAAGGTTGCTGTTGTTGTGGTTGTTGTTGTTGTTGCTGTTGTGGCTGCTGATACTGGCCTTGCTGCTGCTGCGGTGTCGGTTGTGCTGGTGGGCTTTGAGGTCGTTGATCTTGGGGAGGTTGTGTCTGTGGAGAGAATGGGCGCTGGGGATTCTGCTGCTGATAAAACTGCTGCTGCTGTCCTGTTGGGGGTTGGGCGTGTTGTTGCTGTGACTGAGGAGAGAAAGAAGGTTGACCCTGGCCTTGAGGCGGATTCTGGGGATGAGAGATCGGTTGCTGCTGCGGCTGTCCAGTTTGATGCGAGATGATGGGAGTGGACTGAGGCTGCGCAAACGACTGCTGCTGAGGGTAGAGATGAGGCGTCTGGCCCTGCCCCTGCTGAAGAGGAGAAAATGGGCGCTGTGCGGGTTGCTGCTGTACCTGTTGTGCCTGCTGCGTCTGTCCTGGCTGTCCTTGAGGTTGCGCCTGAGCCGGAACATGACCAAAATATCCCTGGCCCTGGCCCTGGGGAGCGGGCTGCTGCGGCTGTGCTTGCCACTGCTGGGGAGAACCGGCCTGTCCTGGATTAACCCAAATCTGAGATTGAGGTCGAGCTTGAGGAGATGCGGTAACAGGAGTCTGCTGCTGCCCGTTCTGAGGCTGCAGAACCCCGCCGCTCCACTGCCCTTGTCCCTGGACAGGTGACCAGACGGGAGCTTGCTGCTGAGACAGATACTGTTGCTGCTGTTGCTGCTGTTGCTGCTGTTGCTGCTGTTGCTGCTGTTGCTGCTGCTGTTGCTGCTGCTGTTGAAGCTGGCCCTGGCCTCCCTGGACTCCCTGGCCTGTCTGAGCGGCTTGTGCTACTGCTTGCGCCAGCTTTTGCTGTTTCCGTTGCTCGGCAGCTTGCTGAGCAGCGACTTGAGCATTGGTGGCGGCTTGGTGGGCACTCGAGGCGGCGCTCTTGATGGCGCCCCCCAGACGGCTGGCCGTCTTCTTGCTCCACTTGACCGTGTCCTTGCTAAAGACCGAGTTTGCAAAGTCGCCAAACTTTTGGCTACCTGAGACGCTCGGAGTCCTTCCCGGCTTGGCTCCAGCCGCTGGGGGTTGGGCAGGTGCTGCAGCAGCGACTTGA
The DNA here is from genome assembly GCA_033576145.1 of Cladorrhinum samala. Taxonomy (NCBI): domain Eukaryota; kingdom Fungi; phylum Ascomycota; class Sordariomycetes; order Sordariales; family Podosporaceae; genus Cladorrhinum; species Cladorrhinum samala. The sequence goes on from MU864964.1 coordinate 93,964, forward strand.
CCCGTGGCGGCGGGACCCATGATCAGAGGTTGCTGCATAGGAAAGGTGGCGCTGTGTTGAAAATTCATGGTCGCAGGAAACTTTGTCGCAGGGGCGACACCAGGCATGGTGGGAATTGCTGAAGGGCCAGCGGGGCCGGGCTGCTGAGGAGCAATCATGGAGACGGGCCGGGGGGGATATGCCGCCGGTGAGTAAGATACGCCTGGTGTCATCGGTTGCGAGAAAGGGGTAGACGCTGCTGGTTGAGAGAACGGGGTAGATGGTGCCGGCTGAGAGAAAGGGGTAGGCGGTGTCGGTTGAGAGAAATGAGCAGATGGTGTCGGCTGAGAGAAAGGGGTAGACGGTGTCTGTTGCGGGAAAGGCGTGGATGTTGCCAGCGGAGAAAAAGGCGCGGATGATGTCGGTTGTGAGAAAGGCGCAGATGTTGCCGGCTGAGAAAAAGGGGTGAATGGAGGAGGAGTGGGAGAAGGTGCTGCAAAGGTGCTTGGACTCGTTGTTGCCATCATGGGCGCTGAGGTGACGGGCGACGAGATGGATGGCGACGGTGACTGGGCTACGGGAAACGGCGTGTTAACGGGAGAGGGACTTGGAGCACCAGTAGCAGTCGAAGCCTGAGCGGCAGCAGGAGCCTGAGCGGTAGTGGGATACCCATCCTGGACGTGCGATACTATCAACCCCTCGTGGTCGGGCGGTGGTGTCTTCTCGACCGGAATGAGACCGTCGGTCTCAACTACCGAAGACGGCTTGCTCGATGGAACAGATGCCGTGCTGGCGGCCGGAGGCTCTGACCCAGGTAGTTCGGCAATGAAGACGGTGGAAGGGGCAGCAGAAGAAGACAGAGGCTTTCTGGCAAAGGACTGGAGGCTCATGTTCCCCATCGCCGACGCCAACTCATGAGTGCCGGGAGGGACTGCGCCGGTAGCATTCTGCGGGATTTGAGCCTGCTGATAGTGATTTGGGGGCTGGGCCTGAGCCAAGGGTACGGGTTGGCCCTGGGGTTGAAGCTGTTGAAATTGCTGTTGGTAATGTTGCTGGTACTGCTGAGGAGGCTGCTGATGTTGCTGATACGTCTGGTATTGCTGCTGGTAGGGCTGTGGATGTTGTTGGTGTTGCTGCTGCTGGTATTGATAGTATTGTTGAGGCTGCTGCTGCTGCTGCTGTTGTTGTTGTTGTTGGTCAGGGGTGAAATAAGGGGCATATTGCCCATTATTATTGCTGTTGTGGGGGTTGTTACTGTCCATGGCAGACCCTCTCTGGTTGTTGTGTTTCTTGTCTTTGGAAGAGTCGTCGTTGTTGAGGCTCGGTGCCGCGCCTTGGGCTGCAAGCCCCAAATACTAGAACTAGGACCCCTCATTTGCCGAAGCGCCATCTTCCTCAGGCTCATCATCCCCCCAGCATTCATCGCCTAGCGCAGCGAATCTGGCACCCTTGCTGCAGTGGTGCCACCAGGGGCAAGGGGCAGGGGTGGTTTCTTGGCACCATGCTTGAGAGGCCGTTCCAGATTTTGCGCCAGATGTAACCTCATTTTCAGCTGGCCCAGACTTTCTGTCACGAGGCGGTTCACGATAAGCCTCATATAAACCTCCTCCTCCAGTCATTTTGAAGCATTTACTTTAAAAGTTATCGTAGATTTTGCCGTATCTTTTTTCTTTTTTCTTTTTGGAACTGCTGGTTTGTTGTTGTAGGCCACGCCGTGCTGGGGGCTTGTCCTTCATCGTCAGCCGTACGGCTGGCTGTCTGATCTGAACTGGTCGGATTGATGATTTTGGTGCTGTGTCTTATCCTCCCCCCCCCCTTCCCTTCCTCCCCAAAGCAAATAGGCCGATCAAAGACCACTATTCCAAAGATAGTTCAAGTACGCCAACGATTAATATTTGTAATGTAGGAGGGTATTGCCGGATCAAGGAGAGGAAAAATAAAGGACATGAAGTTGGAATTGCTCTTTTGCACTATCAAAACGATTGTTGGCCTGGAAAAGACGGAAACAAAAATTTAACTGTGTACCTTACCTATGTACTGTAAATACTGCCCTCGGTATCCAAGAGGGTCCCGTAATACAAAAATTCTATCACCCTTGAAACACGAATCTAGATACCTAACTACTCCTAATGCTCAAATGGCGACACAGGCGGATAGACATTCTTGAGATGTGCCACGAGATACTGTCCAGGAGGCCAGACGAAGGCGTCCGTACTCTGCGTGATGATTGGTTCGTCGGGCCACTGGCAGTCGAACAGCATTCTGACCTTGTTCTCAGCAGGCTTCTTTTTCCTCCATGACTTGTACGAGTTGATGACCTCGTTCCGCATGTTGGCGAGGGCGACAAGGCGCTTGTGGAGCGCAGGCGTCGACTCGTCATCGTAAGCCGCACAGACGTTGGCGAACTTTCGCAGGTAATTTTCCCACAGGCCGTCTGTGCCATCTATAACGGCCAACAGATTCCTCTTTATCGCTTGCCCGAGGTTTGACTTCATCGCCAGGTCTGAATCGCGGCACCAGACGGTGAGAAACTGGTTGACGAAGCCTTCGTGCTGCAGAATAGTCTTGGCCCATCGCTCCGGATGCTCCGGCGTCGACCGCCTGACCCTCTTGAGAACGCCAAACACGATCGGAGCATCCGTAGCCGGTTGCCAGCCGCGGTGGACGGCGGCAAACATGCGCCGGAAAAACTGATAGCAGTCGCCATCGAACCGTTCTGTGATGATGGTGGGATCCACGACGAGTCTCAAGTCGTTGAAGAGATCTCCTCCGTGAACTGCCGCGCTGATTGCCATCCCGATGTTGTGTCGTCCGTTGGCTGCCTTTGGGAAGCCTTCGTGGATTGCTTTTGCGGCAGCAGAGAGCCCCGGCCGGTGCTCGATGGCTTCGTCGTACAACCGCAATCGCACGCCGGCCCAGTGGTTGACGAATTCTTTATCCAACGCTGCTGCTTCAATCATGTCCGCCACCGGCCCACGCTCTGCCGCTGCCGCTGCCACTTCTCGAGCCCTCTGCCTCTGGGCCTGCTGAGCTTCGTAAATTGCTCTCGCTCGCTGGTCGAGTTCCATTGCCTGGTTGAGTCTTTCCACCCGCTCCCGCTCACACGCTGCTTGAGCGTGTGAGAGCTCCTCCATCAGCCGAGTGACTTGGCCGCGCAGAGCATCCCGCTGCATTCGAGCGGTCTGGGCCTGGAAGCGGGCAGAGTTGTACATGCCCGTTCTGTAACCTGCGTCGGCCGCGAACTGATAGATCAGGGCATCTGCAGCTTGGTTCGTCCTGATCCTGGTGCCTGCCGGAACGCCGATGGCTTGTCCCGCCTGCTCCGCCCCGACTCTTAGAAAGGTATACCCGGCAGCGCGCGCTCCGTAGCACTGTTGAATGTTGGTTCGCAAAACCGTCTCGTGGTCATGTTGGTTGAGTAGAGGATTGGGCAGCCGCGGAATCACGCACAAGACCGTGTTCTCAGGTTGCTCGTTTAGTTCTCTGCTAACCACGTTGCCTGAATGATCCACGTCGAATACGAAGGGCGCAGGCCCGAGCCAGTCTGGAAGGAATTCGTCTGCTGGATCGCCCATGTTAAACGCTGCCATTTTAACCTCGTCTTCAAGATGAAGACGTGTCCCTGTCTGATGTTGTTAGTTAAAGTTTTTTTTTTTTCCCTCCACCATTAGAACGGCTGCCCATTGTCATGCTGCGTGGATAGCAGAACCTCCCATTCATATTTACGGTGTATATACATATGGTGAAACGCAAACAAAACATCTCCGGTTCCGGAAATCTGAAAAAGGTTCACAAAGGCGTTCGTTCCTTTCACAGTCAGTCAAAACAAAGCAAACCACCACACACTGTGTCCAAAAAAAATAAAAAAATATTGTATCGCATCAAGAATATGTACATTTTTTTTTGAAGCGGTCCGTATATACACTGGAGCCCAAGAGAAAGCTAGATAAAGGTAAAATATACTATGTACAGCAGAAAGGGTTGAATTTGATGACCCAACGTTTCCTCAAGGCGAAGAAGGAGTGATTAGCCCGACGGCGCCATCCCTCGCATCAGTCTAGAAAGAAGGGTTGGCGTTGACGAGGAGCTGCTCAAAGTAAGCCTGGAACCACTGGCCAGCCTCGGGAGCGGGCTTGAGAGCATCCGGAAGACCGCAGTTATGATCATAACGAGCGGCAGAGGTGTCGCTGGTACCATCGCATTCACCACCGGGCTTGACCCAGACAAAGGCATCAGCGAGCTCGGATCCAGTGTTGGTGGTGGGGCGGGTGCCGAAGCCGGTGCCAATGGCGTTGCACCAGTGGCCCCACTCAATCTGGCCGGTGGGCTGCTTGCCGGAACGGCCAGTGTCGGTGATGAAGTGGGCAGGGAAGCCGGCAGCGGCGAGGAGGGGCTGGAAGGCCTCAATGTACTTCTTCTCGTCATAGTTGGGGTTGGGGCTGGTGTAGGAGGGGGCGCTAGCCAAGCTCCAGGCGTTGTAGTTGGAAACGTTGGTGACGAGCCCACGGACAGAAGCAGGCTTGCCAGCGTCCTTGTAGATGCCGGCAAAGAGATCAGCAGCGGGCTGGATGTTGGCGGGCCATCCCAACCAACCGGCGTGACCAGCATCGAGGTACATGGCAACGTGGGGCAGGTTGAGCTGCTTGAGGGCGTAGACAGTCAACTCCTTGTAGGTGGCCGCAGCAGCGCTGCACTTGGCAACGCCCATGTTGGTGACCATGTTGGCAAGCGAATCGGGCTCGATGACGAGGATGGTGCGGATGTCAGAGTAAGCAATGAGATACTGGCGGATGCGGTCGATGTAGGCCTTGTAGTTGGCAGCACCGCCGTTGGCAATGGACCATTCGCCGTTGGAAGCGGCAGCAGCGCAGTCACGGTCGGGAAGGTCGTAGACAACGAAGTGAGCGGCCTTGGGGGGGTTGGCACCGGCCTTGTTGGCAGCGCGAATGTCGGCCAAGGTGTTGGCGAAGAGAGTGTCGACAGTGACGTTCCTGTCGAGCCACTGGAAGCTGGGAACCTTGGCAACAGCAGAAGCCTTGGCGGCCAAAGAAGGCGCAAGGCTGGGGATGGCAAGGTTGTGAATCTCGGATGAGTAGTAGCTGTTGGCCCAGCCGACAACGCCCGAGAAGGGGTTGCCGGTGTAGCTGGCTGTGACCGAGGCGCCGCCGGGGATCGTCACAACGGGCGAAGGAGCAGACGTCGTGGTGGTGGTGGGCGCGCTGCCACCGCCGGAGGCAGCCGAGGTGCTGGAAGCACGGCTAGAGGTCTTGCTGGTGGTGGTGGTCTGCTGAGCAGCCGTGGTCGTGACTTGGCTGCCCGGCAGGCACTGGGAGTACCAGTCGTTCTGCTTGACGCAAGTGCTGCCGGCGCAGCAGCTAGTGGGGCCGCTGAAGCCGTTTCCACCGCATTGGGCCCTGAGGAGAGAGAAAAAAAAATAATCAGTTACATGCTAAACAGATGATCCGACAAGCGGTGTGGTTCTTTGTTCTCACCATTGGCTGGCGCAGCTTTGGCGCTCCTCGACGACGGGAGCGGCCAGAGCGGTGGCTGCCAGAGCAGCCGCGAGGAAGAGTCCCTTGGCCATTTGTGTGATGATTGACGGAGCTGAGCTGAGCTGGTTGCGAGACTGAGACTGTTGAAGGAGGCTGATGCTGGCTGCCAAAAGCTAAAAGTTCGATTCCTTCAACGGCGGAAGGCTCCCTCTTTATCTCAAGTCGTTCTGAGAGCAGCAACCCCCTTGGCTATGTCGGGCCATGATCAGCGCATATCGGATCAACGGGAGCGATCTCCTGAAGAGAGAAGAATTTCCATGGGAGATGACCCTTATGCGGTCCAACCCCGATCGGGCGATGCTTTGGCACCTACGGAGTCTCAAGCCGCCCGCGCCCAAGAGTCGAGAAGCGCACCGGCAAGGGAGGATAGCATGAGGCTGTTAGTGCAATGACGCCACCGACAATGGCGACGGTTGAGATCTGGGGAGTTAGCTCCTATCGAGCGAGACCGAGACCAGGGACGGATGGCACCCAGAGCCGAAGAAGCGCAGAGAACACACAAGACAGGGCCCACATCCCAAGAAAGTGCCGTTGTTGTTTATAGCAAACATGTGCAATCTCCGCCAACCAGGTTCGCCGAGAGGGGACATTGCGGCGAAACCGGGTTGGGAACACCACTGTTAATTGAGGTGGGGCCGACCAAATCTCGGAGCCCACGTTCCTGAATATCCATGATGGGAAGGGCGCGGCTCTGCATGCGGGGTATATTGCGGGGAACAGGGGTGCTCGCCTTGGTGTTCTTGGACGCGCTCGATGGGCCCTGCCGAGACTTGGACGGAAGAGGTGTGCGATGTTCCGGCCTCGTTGCATCGTCGGGACTCATTGTGACCACCAAAGCGAGGGTAGCCGAGACTGCCGAAATGCTGAGAGAGTTGCACTGTTGCGGGCTCATCCGGGTCTCGAGCCCTGATGGCCCGAAGACGGTTACCAGATACCGGGTCAGCACTCAGGAGTCCTTTTTGTGGTCACGGTGCTTGTTCGAGATCCCGTCTCTCCGTCTCTCCGCCTCTTTCGTGTTTTGGTCAGCAAAATTTGTTCCAGTATTCATGCGAGGCAAAATCACCTCAGTCTTGGCTCGCCGCCGCCGAGTCGAAAACGGTGGCCAGTCTAGCCTCCAATGTGCTGTCTACCGCCGTTCTAACACTGGTAGCGAGAGCTCGGTCCTGGAAGAGAATGCCGAGCTCCTGGCTGGTGAACCAGCTCGCACGGTCCATGTTGCCTGATCCGAGAACGGTGAATTCGCCATCCACAATGGTTAGCTTGAGATGCGAATGGACCGGCTCTTCATGCCCGTCTGCAATGAGCGGCTGTCGCTCCCGATTACTGTTCGATTCGCGTCTTGAGCGCGGACAGAAATATGACACGAGTAGCCGTCCGAGTTTCGGACTGGTTCGGCCAGCCTCTACATCTGACGCGCGACCACGTAGCTCAGCCTTGAGCTTCGCGAAGCGACGCAGCAGCGACCGGATACACCAGGCCGTGGTGGTCCCGGCCGTGACGATTTGCTCCAGCAGCATCATGTTACGGCCAGTAACGATGGTCACGTCGACACCTCTGCCAACAGCGTCCAATAGAGCTTTGATGACGGCTTCGCAGGTCAAGTTCGGAGTCTGAACGTAGACTGAACGCCTGGCGCACTCCAAGACCTCAAGCAATGCAATATTGAGAGGCGTGCCCGGGGGCTCCGGATGTCTCTGCCACGGAAAAGGACGAAAGCGTGGGTTTCTGTGGCTGGATGAAGGGAGAAGGAGTGTCGTTATTGGTGTCGGAGCATCCAGCATCGTGCGAGAGTCGGCGGTGCTTGTGACCAAGGTAAGACCTGCTTCCCGAGCCTCAAAGGCTCCCCCCCCCAGGGAAGGGCCCTCTCCGTCTCCCTCTCTAGTCTGTGGGAAAGCAAAGTCTAACTTGACGCCGGACTTCCAGGTCAGAGAGTAAAAGGAAAACAGCCCGCGCACGGCATCTCCTGTGATCTCAACGCAGCCTTCCAACCACGGCTCCCAGCTGACATTGCAGCTTGGGATGAAGGCACGCCGCCTGTCGACGATGACAAACTTGGGATGCATCACGCTGAATGGGAGAAAAAATAGGCTCTTGACCTCGAGCACGATGGCGCCGGCCTCGAGGAGTGCTGGATCGGGCAGGCCCAGCTTCTGTTGCCATGACGAAGAAGGGTAAATGTAGCCTTGGCGCGACTGGGGATGCAGCAGTTTCTGGAGTAGAGATCGCGAAGAGAGACAGATGTGAATCTTCAAGGGGGCCAAGGTACAGGTGCCCTTCGCGCGTGCATCGTCGTTGAGGGCACGGCGATGGGCAGCAAGCTTGGCGAGGGCATCGTGAAGCGCCGACAGCGTCTTTGAGGGGGCCCAGAAGCAGGTGACGAGGATGACCTCGAATTGGGCGGATGTGATGGCGGGTATCAATGCATCTGTGTAGATGGAGGCGCCCGTGCCGAGCTGGAACGAGTGGGGGGAGCTGCGCGTAACGAGAAGGTCGCGATCCCGGGCGTCGCTGATACTGACGTGGGGGATTTCTCGTTGGCGGAGGAGACCAATTTGGGCCAATTGGTGTTTTTCTAGACGCTGGATGAAGCTGTGGACGAAGCTGGGAGCATGACCTGCAACATGGGACATTTTTGCAGTGTTCTGCTTGAGACAGATGATGATGATGATGATGATGATGATGACATGGTCGGGATGAAGATGCCAGCCACCTGGGAAGGAAGCTGGGCCTTGAGTGGACAGCTTGGGAGAAAAAGTGGGTACATTCCTCTTTGGTTCCAGGCAAACAGCTCTATTCAATCATATTAATTTAATTATTTTACCCAGCTCGGGAAATGACGATCGAGGAAGTCACCACCCGCCAAAATTTCAAGATAATCCTCTCGAACGGATGTTTTTGCATCTGAAGATTCAGGCATGGATGAGAGGTCGGCTGGCTTGCCCCTTCCACTCACTCAGCTGCAGGATGAGCAAAAGCGCAAACCTAGAACAACCAACCCATCCTCACGTGCGAGCCTCTCCCCGCGTGGGGGCGATTCGGTTACCCAACGGTCATCCTGGACATGTCCACGCTCGGCCAAACGTGGGGGGCGCTCCCGCATTTGAGATGGGCCCCGAGCACCCAAACTACCGGCATCTGGCACGGCGACACAGTCTTTCGAGATATACTATCGACAAGTGATCTCATAGCTTCTTTGATGGGTTGCAACAAAGGCGATGTCGTGATCGAGCCCTGGCCCGCCTCGGCACGTCGACGACGAATTGCCCAATGACGGGAGCTGTGCGTCAATGTCGCCATTTTGGCGATAATGTGGCCATGATACCCAAACTGTGCTCGTTGCGGTAGCTGATGCCATTCGAGAGCAAAAGTCCACACCATGAGAGCACCGACCAAGCATCCTTGCTGCATGCGGCCCTGCCTGGTGCTGCCATGAAGATGAAATGTCCAAAGTATTAAAGCGAAGCCGAATGTCTCGGCTTCCTCTCCATCCTCATACGTCCACGCTGGATATGCCCCTGTAACACAGCAGCTTCTTGTTGTACATGTGTATGTGATAGGTGCAAGTACGAATCCTCACTTGTTTGGCCATCTCAGTCATGGCCGCCAAAGACGCAGAGGCCAAGGCCTCGGCGGATCATGCCCACGCGACGCCGCAGGTCGGACAGGTGCTTAATGACGGTGAGAAGGGGGGCCAGTCGGCTTCCTCGGACTCGGACGACGTCGAGTTCAACGACATCAACGAAAAGTCGCTGCTTCGAAAGCTCGATATCCGCCTTCTCCCAGCCGTTGGCATCTTGTACCTGCTCTCCTTCCTGGACCGCAGCAACGTGGGAAACGCCAGGATCGAGGGTCTCACGACCGACCTGCACATGTCGGGGAACCAGTATCTCACCGGCCTGACGCTCTACTTTGTGGGATATGTCATCTTTGAGATCCCCTGCAACATCATCCTCAAGAGAACCACGCCCAGGTTCTGGCTTCCCACGCTGACGATACTCTGGGGTATCGTGGCCACCCTGATGGGCATCGTCAACAACCTGACGGGCTTCTTCATCGCGCGCTTCTTCCTTGGCGTCACCGAGTCCGGCCTGTTCCCCGGCGTCGTCTATTACTTTAGCATGTGGTACAAGCGGCGGGAAAGACAGTTTCGCATCTCGCTCTTTTTCGGGGCCGCCGCTCTGGCAGGCTCGTTTGGCGGCATTCTCGCCTATGTAAGTTCGGCTGTCCATGACTTGACACGAATTTCGAGTCGCTGTTTGCTAATCTCTGGTCTCGGCGCATTTCTTAGGGAATTGGCCACATGAGAGGCATCGTGTGGGAAAATGGCTGGCGTTGGATTTTTATCCTCGTAAGTTGCCTCCCCAGCATGGAAAATCCTAGACTCCAAAAAGTGATATCAAGGCTGACAAGGGGCTGCTGAAAAATAGGAAGGCATTGCCACAGTTGTTGTCGCGGTTGCGGCGTATTGGTTCATCTACAACTACCCCGATACCGCCGAGTTCCTCTCGGAAAAGGAGCGCGTGTATATTCGCAACCGTCTGGCTTCGGACAGCGATGCCACTCATGACGAGCGCTTCACCTGGGCCAATGTCAACAAGGCCTTGCGTGACCCAAAGTGCTGGCTGTACGGTTTGAGCTTCCACACCATGAGCCTGCCTCTGTACACCTTTTCGCTGTTTCTGGTACGTGCCACAACCCGCTCTGCTGTCTTCACCCTTTGTTGTGTCTGACGAGGAATGGCCCGCCGGTTTTAGCCTAGCATCATCCGGTCCCTCGGATACACGGCGGCCAATGCGCAGCTCCTGACGATTCCGCCATATGCGTTTGCCTTCATCACGACGCTCACGGTGGCCAACTTTTCAGAAAAGTACGGCCAGCGCGCCATTCCGCTGATCGGGTCGGCGGCCTTTGCAATTATCGGGTACATCCTCTTGCTGGCAAACAATGATCCGATCGGGCGGCCAGGTCTTTCGTATGCCGGCACCTTCTTCGCCGCCGGGGGGATCTACCCGGCCACGGCGCTTGCGCTCTCGTGGCCCGCCATCAACGTTTCGGGACAGACGAAGCGCGCCGTGGCCAACGGCATGCAGATCAGCATCGGCAACCTGGGCGCCGTGCTCGGCACGCAGCTGTACCGGCAAAACGATGGGCCTCGCTACTTTGTCGGCCACAGCTTCGCGCTTGGGTATCTCGTTGGCAACATTGTCGTCTCGTCGATCCTCTATGTCATCTTGAAGAAGCAAAACACCAAGAGGGCGGCCATCACGCCCGAGGTCCAGAATGTGGGTGACCTGGATGACTGGGAGCTAGGCGATGATGATCCGAGATGGAGGTTCCAGTACTAGATCTACATCATACATAGTAGCGTAGTAGATAGTACGGCGTATAAGTGTAGAGCGCAAAAAACTAGAACAATTCTGACAGCTTCTGTGGCACTGCCGAAGCGGATCGCCAAGCCCAGAAACCCCCTGCAGGTACCCTAAACAAGGCAGGGGTGCCGTTGTGAAACTAGACGTTGGCCAACCGGGGGATTCCAGGTTGTCCCTGGAACCCCCTAAAATTGCGGGATTCTTTTGAGGATGCCTCGCACGCGACATACGGAGTCTTTTTCACCAAAAAAGAAAAAAAAAGAAAAAAAAAAAAAAAAAGAAAGCAAAGTCAATGATCCACCGCTACCACCTCGGCCACCCCCAATTGGCCGAACGACGCAAGTTTGTAAGCCAATTTGTCAAGTGCGTACATAGAAAGCGTGATGCGTGTTTATCACACTGCAGAATTATTTCAGCACTAAAACAATGCACGTTGTCGGCCTTTCACAGACGGCTGCCGCAGCTTTGCCGTCTAGCTGTGCTTTGTTGGACAAATAAAAAAAAGAACTGATGCGGCTTGTTCCAGGTTTACGACGAGTGGCCAAAGCGCTCTTTGCGCGCGCCAATGGCGAGGGCGCTCCCGCCGCCGACAGCCCCTGCAGGCCCCGCCAATCCCATCTTTTGCCTTGTCTGTTTCAAGCAAGTCTAGAACGTGTTCGCCGGGGCACTGCCACTCAGCATGTGCGAGAGCCCGGCACGACAGGGATGAGATCTGCGGAACCCCCTGTCAATTGGCCCAGGGGTACCTTCTGTCTCGTATGTAAGTTGTTACAGTAGGTAGGTAATAATGGAAGGTACTGTACATACGATGAATCCAACTGATGCTTCAAAGGAAGGAAGTTTTCTTCTAATTTCCCCTTTTCTAATTTTTATTTTTATTTTTAGTCTCTTCTTTCCCAAGTTCACCACCACTGCCTCTTCCACTCACTCATTAATTAATCCACCAACTCTGTTTGACGCGCTGGACCGCGAAAGTTTGCATCTTCATCTTTTGTCCTCGTACCCTAGATTAAACACACACTTACTACTTACTACCACTACACGCGCACCATGGCCGACGACGGTGCCGCGGCCCCATCGGCCACTGGCATCAATGATCACCACCCTGCCCCGGTCACTGCTGCATTCCACAGCGACAAGAGGCCGACGCGTATCAGCACGTCGAGCCCTGCGATAGAAGACATTGCGTCGATCACGTCGCCCCGCCTCTTCACGCCCAATCCCTTCAGTCGGAAAAACACATCTCTGGACATCGACGACTACTTTACCGGCCCTCGAGATATCCAGAAGCACTCGAAATGGCCTCTTTTCATGCAGATGCACGGCAGCATCCTGCCCAAAATGATCTTGCCCCTCATTGCCATCGGAGCCTGGTCCACATGGATCACTCTGGTCCATATGAAGGTGACGAAACGTGTGTTATCCCCTACCTTTAAAGTTTCCTCGGAGCTGCTAGAAAAGTGCTGGATAATTGGGTATGCTAACAAGTAATTTTTGGGGTCCTGATCAGTTGGTATTAGCCCAACTCTTCTCACGGTTCTTGGTTTCGTCGTCGGTCTGAGCTTGTCGTTCCGCAGCTCCACGGCATATGAACGCTATGCCGAAGGCCGAAGATACTGGGCCCAGCTCATCTTGGCAACTCAGAACTTGGGCCGCGTGTTCTGGGTACACACCACGGCAAGAAAGGATGTCCCCGAGGAGCAGAGGGAGATGGTCAGGCGGAAAGAAGTGTTGGAGAAGCTGTAGGTTACTCCCAGCTCCGTCGTTTGCCTTGAGACAAGTTTCGTATACTGACTGTTAAAAACTTGGGGGAAAAAAACAGTACCGCAATGAACCTTATTGTGGCATTCGTCGTCGCGCTGAAGCATAAACTCCGCTTCGAGCCCTACACCAACTACGACGACATTGAGAACCTGGTGGCCCATCTCGAAACATTTGCCAAGACGGCCACCAAGGAGGACTCGGAGAATGCCCAGCGCGTGTTCCGCAAGCCCAGCTTCTTCAAGAGCGTCGGCGAATACTTGGGAGTCTCATTCGCCGAGAGCAACCCCCGCAAGGTTCTCAAGAGGGCGAATCGCCCCTTTGGCAACCTGCCTCTGGAGATCATCTCGTACTTGGCTGCCTACACGGACGAGCTCGCCATCAGCGGCCGCCTCCCAGTGGCGATGCACCAGACGACGGCTTACAACAACATTGCCGTCCTGAATGATGTCCTCGTCGGCACCGAACGCGTGCTCAACACTCCGCTCCCCATTGCCTACTCGATCGCCATCGCTCAGATCACCTGGGTCTACATTCTCCTGCTGCCGTTCCAGCTGCACAGCGCGACCCCCAAGATGGAGTGGCTCGTGATTCCGGCGACCGTCGTGGCTGCGTATATCATCCTGGCCTTTTTGTTCATCGGACGCGAAATCGAGAATCCCTTTGGCCAGGATGTCAACGATTTGCCCCTGGAAGGATACTGCGCTCAGGTTGCCGCCGAGATGGACATCATCGCCAGCCGTGCTCCCCGCCCGAGCGGCGAGTGGATGGAGTCTAGCACCAACCAGGTCCTGTGGCCCCTGTCTGGATCGGGTTGGCCCGTGTGGGCGAGCCGGTCCGAGGACAAGATCCGCGAGGCCGTCATTCACAAGGTTGAGCACACGTTCCAGAGCAAGAAGAAGCAGGACGAAGATTTTGAGGCGTCGAAGAAGCATTTCTCCAAGAAGAGTTTGGAAAAGACCATATCTAACCGGCATAAGCATTCGGCGTCTGAGAGCGTTTAGGGCGAGTCTCGTTTGGAGAGGAGAAAAGTCGAAAAGACACTAAGAAAAGAGTAATAGCATCGTATTGGTGGTGTGGTTTGTTTAGGCATTTTGTTTCTTTTCTTTTCTTTTTCTTTTTATTTCGGCACTAATAGTTGGATTTTGACCATAACAAAACCTTTGGGTTTGCGAGGATTATCATTATGCACAGCCTGGGAAGGGATACATATTTGTTGTTGAATTTGTTTCGAAAGGAGTTTTTTATACAATTGGTGTGCTAAATACTGCTGCCAGAAAAATTTATTATCATATACAGACAGAAATAGTATTTGTTTAGGCATTAAGAATGTGATCTTCGTCTTTATCTTTGACTACTTCTTAGGTTTCTTAGCATTAAATTACCTATACTCACATGACCAATTTTTTGGGGGGGAGGTGGGGGAATCAAATAAAATAAAATCAAATTAAGATAAAAATAAAGTAAAAATAAATAAACATGAAATAAACATAAAAATAAACATAAAATAAAACTTTGTGTTGGTCTTTCTGTTCATCCTGTCTGTCCGTCTGTACGTCTGTCCGTCTGTCCGTCTGTAGGACTAATAAGCATAATTTACTACTACTACCTATAGGGCAAAGTCTTTGCCATCTCCTTGATATCCCTCTCGTGAACATATTCCGAAACGCCGTGCTTGCTCGCCACGTGGTTGACCAAAGCCTCCTCTGATCGACATATGGTATCCCGATCCCGATTTCGATTGCACAGGTAGCAGGCGTAGCCGTTCGGTCCCTCTCGGTGACACTTTGCCACGAAGCGAGGAGTGAGGATGAAGGACCTGGTCACCACTTGGCTGTCGCCGTCTTCGTCATCGTCACCGCCGCGGCCATCACCCCTTATTCTCGACGATGATCGGTTCGACATCCTGTCGTCGGCGCGGAGCCTGACCTTCTTTTCGATTCGCCAAGACGACTGGTTCGAGAAGCCGAGGACCGCGCGGCAGGCCGGGCAGTGCTGACGGTCCGACAGGTCGAAGGGCGCGCCGGCTGTGCGCTGGAGGTCTTCTGCGTATCTGCAGAACAAGGGACTGCCGCCAACCCTGGATGCTGATACGACCGAGCCGCCAGCGGCCGAGGGAGCAGGTAAGGCTTTTCTTTGTTGTTGATGCGGCTGCTGCTGGTGTTGTTGTCGGCCGTAAACGGATCCCCTGTCCGAACCGCGAAGCGAAGGTGTCGAAGAGGTTCGACGGATCGGGGCGCGGGGTCTGGAGGAGACGGGACCTCCCGGGCCCGGGTAAGGCGCCGGAGGGCCCGCCGCCGACTGGATCATGCGCTGGTACTGATCCTGCAGGGCGCGGATGCTCCCCTGGCGCGCAAACTCGGACGTGTTGTAGAGGCGGGAAATGTCGGGCGGGTTGCCCGTTATCAGGGCCTCCTCGAGGAGCTTGATGACGCTCGATTGGAGGATGATGATTTGGGATTGGAGTTGGGTTTGGGCGACGACTGGGTGTAATAAGGGAGAGAGGTGTATGTTAGAAAGTGATCTCGAATATATAGAAGGGGAAGGGGGAGGAAAAAAGAGGGGGCGTTAACTCACGGTCACCTTGGGCGAATTGATGGCCCATGTTGCGAATGTAGCGGTCGAATTCACGCTGGATGCTGGTCCCGCCGTATTCGAGCGAGCGGCGGAGGTCACGATCACGTCTCCTACGGTGTTTATCGTCGTCGTCAGAGGATGAGGTTGACGAGGAATCATCATCACTGCCACGGTGTCGGCCCTTCTTGGAGTGGCGTTTCTTGTCTTGCTCTCTGGCCTCCTTGATGCGCTTCTTTTCCTCTTCGGCCTGGCCGAGGCGGGCCTCGAGCTCCTTGATCTTTTTGTTTTGGGTTCGGTCCATCTTGTGCTGCCTGCGCTGGTCGACGACCCGGTCGTACAGGTTGATGCCCGTGATGAAGGTGCCCGCAATGGTTGATATCAGGGTGGCCAGCATGAACCCTTTCTATCACATAAAAAGTTAATAAACTTTTGACGCATGGAAATATTTAGTATTTATTTAGTTGGCGGAGATAAATATTCACCTTGAGGCCTTCTTCTTTGATCATTTCTGCCGCGTCCATCTTGGATTAAGGCTCTTGAAGCTATTCACCAAAAAAAAAAAAAGGGGGGGGGGGGAAGGCAATGTTACACAGTGTATAATAACAAGGTGTGTGTGTGTAAGTGTGTGTGTATATAAGAGGGTCAAGAAGAGGTGTCTGTGGTCTAGAACCTTTGGGACGTGGTGCCGAGAAAAAGTTGATGGAGGGATGGATGGATGGATGGATGGAAAGGCAATGACAGAAAAAAAAAGGGCAATTGGAATTAAATAAGGTAGCAGTTATTTAGATGATCTCCCGGGAGTTCCAATTGTCATTAAGCATCTCTACATCATTCTGCATAAAACTGTCTTACGATCCCTTTTTTTTTTCTCACTACTCCAGAATGGATCACGATACCCATCAGAGTAGAAAAACGCGGGGGACTCCAAAGACCCCAAGGAGGCATGACATCATCAGGAATATCCCGCTTGGTGCCACGGCATTTGTCTCGCAGATCATGCCCTGGCAGGGGTATTTGCAGCCCAGCATACCTTCCACTTTAATGCAAATCTCACTGCTTGTTGTTCCATGGCGGGATGCCTGATTGCCCAAAGGAGAAGAAGGACGATGATGTTGCTGCTGTTTGCTGCTGCTGCTGTTGTTGTTGAAGAAGAGGACCCCACGATCGCTTGCATGGAAGGATTATTGGGTTCTGCATATGCTGTGGGGAGTGCCAATCGATTCAATGTGTACTCCGTACATTACGTC
The DNA here is from genome assembly GCA_033576145.1 of Cladorrhinum samala. NCBI lineage: Eukaryota > Fungi > Ascomycota > Sordariomycetes > Sordariales > Podosporaceae > Cladorrhinum > Cladorrhinum samala. The sequence continues at coordinate 110,449 of MU864964.1, forward strand.
GATGCGGGAATCATCGGGCAATTTTTTGCCAATGTCCCCGTTTCTTGTGTGGATAATGATGAGGGAGGTACATAGTAGTCTTAGACCGGCGGTGAAGAGGAAGGTGTGGGTGGTGCTGTGGTTCGCCGTGGTGCTGTGTTGTCGGGTCGTAATTGTATGGTAATTACGTGATTCAATACCGGTATCCAATACCAGGAACTGTAACGCGTCTTGGAATGGAACGCAGCTCCACTTGCTGCTCTTTTGATGGGAAAGAACGCGGGTCACTTCAACGAGTGGTAAGGTACAGTACCTAGGGTAGGTGCCATCCGACTCCGCCAAAAATTAATTGTTACAGCGCTCGAACCCCCTTGGCTCGAATTGTCGAGGCCGTCCAACTGACCGACTGATCGACCGACCTACCGACCGACCGACCGACCCGACCGACCGACCCGACGACGACTCCCCCGCAAGCCATCGATTGCCCGACACGCAGACCGCAAAGCACCTAGAGCCCGCCCACCATGCTGTCGGGCATCCTCATCTTCAACCAAAAGGGCGAGAACCTCATCTTCCGCGCCTTCCGCAACGACTGCCGCCCCCGCCTCGCCGACGTGTTCCGCATCCAGGTCATCAGCAACGCCCAGGTCCGCTCGCCCATCCTGACGCTCGGGAGCACCACCTTCAGCCATGTCAAACACGAAAACATCTACCTGGTGGCCATCACCAAGAGCAACGCCAACGCCGCCCTCGTCTTCGAGTTCCTGTACCGCCTGATCCAGCTCGGCCGCAGCTACTTTGCCAAGTTTGACGAGGAGGCCGTCAAGAACAACTTTGTCCTGGTTTATGAGCTCCTCGACGAAATCATCGACTTTGGCTACCCGCAAAACACCGAGACCGACACGCTCAAGATGTACATCACGACCGAGGGCGTCAAGTCGGAGCGCGCCGCCGAGGACTCGGCAAAGATCACGATGCAGGCCACCGGCGCCCTGTCGTGGCGCAAGGCCGACGTCAAGTACCGAAAGAACGAGGCCTTTGTCGACGTCATTGAGGACGTGAACCTCCTCATGAGCGCCACGGGCTCCGTTCTGCGAGCCGACGTCACGGGCCAGATCATCATGCGCGCGTACCTCAGCGGCACCCCCGAGTGCAAGTTTGGCCTCAACGACCGCCTGCTCCTCGACAACGACGGCATGCTCAGCCTGCCCAGCGGCAACAGGCAAGGCAGCAAGGCGACCAAGGCCGCCGCCGGCAGCGTCACCCTCGAGGACTGCCAGTTCCACCAGTGCGTCAAGCTGGGCAAGTTCGACAGCGACCGCATCATCAGCTTCGTGCCGCCCGACGGCGAGTTCGAGCTGATGCGCTACCGCGCCACCGAGAACGTCAATCTGCCCTTCAAGGTGCACGCCATCGTCAACGAGGTCGGAAAGACAAAGGTCGAGTACAGCATCGGAGTGCGCGCAAACTTTGGCCCCAAGCTCTTTGCTACCAACGTCGTGGTCCGCATCCCGACGCCGCTCAACACTGCTAGGATCACGGAGCGGTGCACGCAGGGAAAGGCCAAGTACGAGCCGTCGGAAAACAACATTGTCTGGAAGATTGGCCGCTTCACCGGCCAGAGCGAGTTTGTTTTGAGCGCCGAGGCCGAGCTGACGAGCATGACGAACCAAAAGGCGTGGAGCAGGCCTCCATTGAGCATGAGCTTCAGCCTGCTGATGTTTACGAGCTCTGGCTTGCTTGTTAGGTATCTCAAGGTGTTTGAGAAGAGCAATTATTCCAGCGTAAAGTGGGTCAGGTACATGACGAGAGCTGGAAGTTACGAAATTAGGTCAGTATATTGTTTTTTCTTTCTTTTCTTCGGCCGGCCAATTCGGTGGGTGGCTAATTTTTTTAATTTTTTTTCCAGATTTTGATGTTATTTTATACATCTATTTAATTATTTATTTTTGGGGTTCTTTTTATACCAATTTTGCTATCGGATAATCCAGATAATTATACGGCAACTGCATAGCATTGGCGTTCACGGGGCCGTTTTTTTGGTTACGGGATATCTTGAAAAAAAAAAGAAAAAGAAAAAGGCATTTTAGCGACACCCACAACAATGGAACAAGCAAAACACAGTTATTAATCTTGATCATCTCGTATCCTTTCCTCTCCCGTCTTCATTGGATGTCCGAGGTTGCCCGTCTTCCGGCAAGGAGTTCCATCAGGAAGGAGCAAGCTGATAAAGTTGAGGCCTGCCTACGTAGTGGGTGGGGGAGAGTGGCGTGGTCACCGGGAGGGGACGTCCGTTTGGACCATTTGGACCAGTTGCGGGCACAACGACCCATCATCCACCATCGTCCGTCTCGCTCTCCTCAACCTTTTTCTTCCACTGCTCGTGCAACTTGCAAAAAAGTACCGTACCTTGCGGTCCAGGGTTGGTTGACTCGTTTCCCCCTTTTTTTCTTTTCCTGTCGGTCTCGCTGCTCGTCGTCTCGTCTTCCCTCTCCAACTCTGCACATCTGCTTCGGTCTTCACAATGCGGAACCTGCTCTTTCCGTCGTCATGGCTGCTTTCCCTCGTTGGTGTCGCCGGCATCTTCGAACTGGCAGCTGCCCAGACCTATACCAACTGCAACCCTACCACCAGTACGTGAATGTCCCATCTAGATAGCTAGAGAGGCATTTTAATATCAGCTGACTCTTTGTTCCTCACAGAGCAATGCCCTCCCGACGTGGGTCTGCAGAGTGCCACATACAGCGCCGACTTCCGCAAGGGTGGTGACCCCTTGCACTGGTCTTCCGGCGGCGGCCCCATCACGTACACACCTCTCGGTGCCGCCCTGACGATAAACAAAGAAGGCGACTCGCCGACTCTGACCTCGGCATGGTACTTCTTCTTTGGCCGGGCTGAAGTGCGCCTTCGGGCAGCCCCCGGCACCGGAATCGTCAGCTGCATCGTTCTCGAGTCGGACGACCTCGACGAGATTGACTGGGAGTGGGTCGGCGGCGAGCAGGACTACGTCCAGACCAATTACTTTGGCAAAGGCAACACCACAACCTACGACCGCGGTGGCAAGACTTGGGTGGCCGACGCCCAGGGCGTCACGCATTCGTACGCTATCGACTGGACGCCCAACACGGTCACCTGGTCCATTGACGGCGCCCCGATCCGCACTCTGGCTTACGCGGACGCCCTCGGTGGGAGCAATTACCCGCAGACGCCAATGAGGCTCAAACTGGGTCTCTGGGCTGGCGGCGACCCCAAGAACGCAAACGGAACTATTGCTTGGGCCGGCGGCATCACCAACTACACTCTGGGGCCTTTCACCATGTACCTCGAGAGCGTGTCCGTTACCAACATGTACCCTGCCGCGAGCTACGAATATACCGACAAGTCGGGCAGCTGGCAGAGCATCACAACTGGTGCCGTCGTGCCTCAGGTAGCCGTGAGAAATGGAAAGAAGGTGGACGGGGATGACAAGCCACCGACGCCATCCCCCACTGGATCCAACAAGGATTCCACGTCCGAGAATGGTGACACCAACAGCCTGCCTGCCGGTCCCAAGGACACGCCAGGTGTGGTTGATGGTGTTTCTTCGGTTCCCTATCCCACGGGCGCTCCTCGCCTCGACCAAGGCGTTGGAACCGCGACGTCGAGCATCTCGGCAAGCCGTGGGACACCACCCCCAAACTTGATCTCTGTTGGCGCTTCAATTACCGGCCGCGAGACCGGCATGAGGGCTGTCAGCGCCGGAGCACTTGTTGTTGTTCTTGGTGCAGTCATCCATCTCTTGTGAGGAGCCAAAAGAGCACAACTAGAATATATTTGGGCGATGTTTTCTGGTGGCATAATATTGAACGAGTGTCGATCTCGACAGATATCCTTATGCTGTCGTTTTGGGCCAGGTATTTGTAATGTGTGGACAGATGAGGCAGGTGAAAGGTCAAAGCATGTGTCCCTGGCATGTTTCAGGAGGCTTGAGATGTTTATTCTTTTTATGCTTCTCTTTTGATGATTGGAAGCAAGGACTACACCACCATTGTCAGAAGCACCGGTGCGGTCGGTAATGCCTACATAATTTTTTTTAGTTGCCAGATACAAGAGTACAAGATGTGTACTGTAGTTAATCATATACTGCTGCGGCTTTTTAAAGAGTCATCATACCAGGTTGAGTGAGCTGTGTCGTTATTGTGCTCTGTATCATCGAATCGAGATAAAGAAAAACACGGGTATTTAACCAAGGTAGTATCAATTAGAAAATACATAAGCTGACCAATGACTAGCCCGATCTGAAAGGTCCAGCGCTCGTTGCTGCCTAACGATCCCCTCTCCTTCTTTTTACTGGTCATAACCCAAGAATTCTAAATCTCGCAACGCCCCAGTTAAAACCAAGCCATTGTGCGTCGTCCTCTAATATTCAACAATCCACGCGCCTCGAGACGACATGGCGCATTCGCAAATGCACACGACATGCGACGACTGCGTTGAGATCTTTGAACGTGCGGCCGCCCTCCTCGCGGCCAAGCCGACAAACCCCGAGGATGATTCGCTGATCCTATTCGATTCCGCCTATCAGTTACGACTGGCATCCCGAGCATCTTCGTCCGAGTGCCACATGTGCATCCTTCTGAGCGCCTGGATTCCCCGGCTGCTGGAGCCTTTGGATCCCCAAGAAATTCTGGCCCTGGCTGTCTACGGCGCTCGGCATGACCCAAGTGCCACAACAGTTTCGCTCGTAGGCACATTTTTATTACAAAACCTGCGCTGCTGCTACCCAGGCTCTCTACGAATACAAGAGGGTGAGAGACGGGCGAGAGCTTTCAATAACACGAGATGAGGCATTCAGGGCTGACAGGTCTCAGCTCGACACGGAACTGTGTGTGTTCTCAACTCTTCCACCACATGGTCGTTGGAGACGCTGAACCGCATCCGTCTTTGGATGCGAACCTGCACTTCGTCTCACGGCGACTGCGCGAAAAACCGGTTGGCAGGCAGGCTTCCGCGGCGGCTGATAGACGTCGGCACATCGGACACGGCCGGGAAGGTGATGGAGCCGCGAGACTTTGACTCTCTCTGCCTCGAACAGCTTCCCAATGTCCACATCATCCCGTCCGACTCTCTACCTCCAGAAACCCAGTACCTCACCCTCAGCCATAGGTGGGCCAGTTCGCCGCAGCTGCTGCTTACCATGGACACGCTGTTTCTTCTCGATTGCGATATATCTCCGCACCTCCTGAGCCGCAGCGACACGGCCGTGTTCCAACATGCCATCCACGTCACCAGAGGTCTCGGGTTCCGCTACCTCTGGATCGATGCTCTCTGTATCATGCAGGACAACGAACCCGAGAAGATGGCGGATATCGTGCAGATGGACCAGATCTATTCCAACTCGGCTCTCAACATCTCAGCCGTAGAGGGACGGATTCGTGATGGTCTGGTCCTCGATCGGAAGCCCCTCGGCATGAACCCATGCAGATCGGTCGTCAGTGTCCCATCGTCAACCCAGAGGCGTCATGTCTGCCTTGAGGCATTCCCTGAAAAATGGTCTCTTCGGCTGGCAGAGGGCCCGCTGAACCGCCGAGGCTGGGTGTTTCAAGAACGGATACTGGCGCCGCGCATCGTCCACTTCACAGCGGATCAGGTGTTTTGGGAGTGCCATTCCCTCGAGGCATCAGAGGTTCTACCGCAGGGTGTCCCAGGCCCCATATCACCGGATCCAGATTTCCCGTCAGGGGGTCTCAAGCTCTCGTTGATGTCGCGCAAAAGCGAGCTAAGATCTCGTTGGTACGATCTCTTGGAGGCATATTCTTGCACATCGGTCACTTTTGTCAGCGACCGCCTGCTTGCTATATCGGGCGTGGCCCGGCAGTTTTGCTCGGCGATGCAGCGAGATCCGTCAGAGTACTTGGCCGGCATGTGGAAGTGTGACCTTCCGCTATCGATGCTTTGGAATGAACTACAGCAGCGCCCAGACACGAGCGGGCGCAGCCCGACAAGCGGCAGCGCAGCCTGTGAAACGAAGCGCGCGCCTTCGTGGTCCTGGGCGTCTCTCAGGGCGTCAATCCAGTTTGCTCATCCGGAATTATTGGTGGCCAAGGCTCATGTCTTGGACGTCCAAATCGCCCGAATCTCGCCAAACCTCTTCGACGGCGCAGACTTCTGCCGGCTTCGTCTCCGTTGCCTCGTCTGCAGGTTCCGCCGGCGCATCCAAGACGGAGCGCCGCGGATCCAAGTCGGACAGGAAACTGAATTTCAAGAATTGAGCAACTTAGATTTCAAGAACAGAAATGCAATCGTAATCAGCTGGGACACCTCTCGCGAGGCCGTAGCACGCTGGCTACAAGCCTCTGACGACGGTCCTGCATCTGCCCAGCCAACTCAGTTCCTGCTTCACATTGCCACGGGGAAGACTGTTGACGGGACCGAGGAAGGGGGAATTGTCTTGCAGAGGACGGCTCTGCGCGGCACGTACACTCGGATCGGACGTTTTTTCATTCCATCCCTAACTGACATACGTGGTTCGGAGCTGGACGACGCATTCAACGGTCGGCTCAACACGATGAGCACCGACGACTATCTTGAGCCCCCGGACTCGAGTGGGAGATGTACTATCGATATAATATAAGGCTAACAAGGTAGTTCTGTTAGTAAGGTAACGAGCACCTTTGTTCCGAGTCCTGTTCTTCTTAACTCAAGAATGACCCCCTTTTCACAGGTTCCCCTTTTTTACCAGACTGTCTGTCTAGGCTGCTCTCACAGGCGCGTCTGTAAAATCAGAAATGGGATATTCTTTTCAATTGCCCGTCTGAACCCCTTTTTTCCTCCCCTGTAAACTTGTGACACAGATGAGATGCAAGGTAAAAAAAAAACAGCTCTGGGTAAGTGCTCCCAGTGCCCAGCAGGTCTTTGATCTGCACAACAAGTTTCATCAGAGAGAATCCGTGTCTCTCTCTCTCTCTCTCTCTCTCTCTCTCTCTCTCTCACACACACACACACACACACACAAGTCAAGCCCTAATCCTGGCCAGCACTATACCATTTCATCAAGGAATCAAGGATAGTTCAAAGCTTGGTCATCAAAAGAAAGGTTCGGGCATCAAGACATTAATTATTCACCTTTACAGAGATTACCTAGTTATCAAAGGCTCTCTCTCTCTCACATGACGTAACAGAATACTAAAGCAAGGTGCCAAAAAGAAACGGCAAGAATCTTTTGGAAAGTTCTAGAAAAAAAAAAAAAAAAAAAAAAAAAAAACAAGTTGGTAAAAACTAGACCTAAATATAGCTTTCTATCCTTTTATAAATGCTATACAGGTTTTTTTTTTTTTTTTTTTTTTTTTTTTTGGCGCCGCTGGTGTTATGCCAGAGACTTTCTTCATCTCCGGGTTGGCGATTGTATTGATTGCATGTATGCTCGTGGTGCTATCAGAACACGCGAGGGGGATAAATGCGGAGAATAACGAGAGACAGAGACAGACAGAGACAGACAGAGACAGACAGAGAGTGAGAGAGAATTGAAAACACACACAAGTTTTGTTACACAATTGGGATCCAAGTTTAGATGGATATGCCAGATTCGGTGGGTAATTTGAAAATATCAAATTGTGATGAGAAAAATTGAAATGCTATGATGCAAAAACGCCCGCTATCAAAAACGATGTGTTGTGTGTGTGTGTGTGTGTGTATATCTGTCTGAACAGTTTTCTACCCGTAAAATATCATAAATGATCCTCCCCTTTCCTTAAAAGATAAAAATCAAAAGCTTTCCCAACATGTCCCATAAATATCATTTTCGGTATCTCTGTGTTTGTTTGTTTGTGTGAATGTGAATTTGTTTCGTTGGAGGTTTTTTTTTTTCTTTTTTTTTCTTTTTTTTTTTTCGTGTCCCGTCAGTCAGTCAAATCATTGCTCGTCTGAATCCTCTAGCAGCAGCAACTGCTCCTGCCCTCTTCCCTACGCTCACGATGCTCGATCCCGCCGCCCCCCTTGATCGACGAGACATGATGGTGGACCGGTAAGCGCCCGTCAAAGGGCCCTTCACCCAGTTCCAGATCCACCAGTTGACGACCCAGATCCAGGCCCACATCGTCTTTAGGATCTGTCTTGCCCGCCCGCGCGAGAGCAACCGCCAGCTGACGGCGTGCCTCACAAAGGACCAGAAGAAGACAAGCTGAAAGACCAGGGAGCCGATCAGCGCCCAGTCCAATCCGTCTTCCTCGTCCGTCGCGGCCGAGGTGCCGAATATCAGGGCCAATCCAAGCCAAAATGCTGACATGCCGCTGTGCCTGCTGCTCTCGCGCCGCTCCTCCCGCCCCGCTGCGGTAGCGCAAGGAGAAGAGGCTGACGCCGAGCCAGGGCATTGATGCTGATGCTGATGCTGATGATGATGATGATGAGTAGTGGGGGTAGTAACAAAGGAAAATTTACAAGGTTCTTGCAGTGTCATAACGTCGTTGTCACCGTCGTCGTCGCCGTCGCCTTGCTTCTGTTGTTGATGTTGCGTGGTGACGGTGGCGTCGGTGACATGGTGGTGCCGCCGTCCGGCGTTATCCTCCAAGTTTACCTTTGAAGAAGAAGAAGAAGAAGAAGACGAAGGAGCGGCGGCGGTGGTCTTAGCTGTCGATAACCGAAGGGCTAGTCACGTTCCCCGGCCAAAGAGCACCGGGTAGCGAAGCCACTTCTTCTTCCAGCCTCCGGAGCCGCTTACTTGTGCAGGAGCGGGGGCTGGGATGGGGATCGGCGCCTCCTTGGTTCCAATTTCTGGCTCAACTGCCGGTGCAGTGTTGGGAGCTGAAAGGGATACTGTCGAGCCGCGGTGGGATCGGCGGGATCGGCTCTTTCGGAGCCTGTGAAGCCCACCGAGGTGGAGCGACGAGCTGGACGACGTGGGCTTGGCGACCTGGAGCGCATGGATAGCTGGGATGACCTCCACGTTGGCTGTCGCGATTGGCTTCTGCTGCTTTGCGACCGGCTGGGGCTCGACAGGTTCCAGCTGCTCTGGGATGGACGCGAGTTCAGCGTGCTCGGCGGGCTGCCGAGGTTCGTGCTCAGCCTCCTTGGTGTCAGCGGGCCCAGAGGCGTCATCAGCGTGGGGAGCGTCGACGTCCTCCGCGGTCTGCTCCGCCGGTACGGAGACGGGCTCCGGTCCCGCTGCTTCGGGAGCGGAGATGTCTGGCTGTGCTGAAGTCTGGGCCTGGAAAAAAAAAGTGGGGGGTTAGCAGTTGCACTCTAAAAGAGGAGAAAAAAACAAGGGATCACAAATGTACCTCTTCGTTCGAGGATTCAGTAAGAACTTGGGGTGAGACTGACTTCTCCTTCTCATTCTCTGTAGTCTCGGGCTCATTGTTTGCAACAGGCAAGGATTCCAGAATCTCGGCGGGAAGGTCAAAGTGGGAAGGGAGCTGGGTGGCCTCGGTCTTGGGAGAGAAAATGAGCTGGGCGGATTCTGGGATGGGGATGGAGGAGGACTCGGCATTCTCCCCCTCCTCGGCCGCCTTGATCTCGGCATCCTCCTCGGCGTGGTCCCTCTTGAACTCGGGAACGCCGACTGCCTCGAGCTCAGCCTTGCCCTCGACACCCGACACCATCTTGGATTCGGCCATGATTGGAGAACCCTCGATTTCGGCGATCGAGGAGGAAGCGGGGCTGGGAGTAGCCTCCCAAAACCCGGAATCGGCCTGCCTGAGAACGGACCGCTTGATGGAGCTGAGCTCGAGAGCGGGCATGGAAGCCGGGATGGGGATGTGGACGGCGGGTGCCTCCTCGAGGATGGGGAGAGCCTTGAACTCGCCAGTCTCGGCGGGGCCGTCGAGCTCGAGCACCTTACCCGAGTCTGCGCGCAGACGCTGCTTCTGGGGCAGGGAAACGGACGAGGGAGCCTCCCTCTTCACCGTCTCGGAATCGGCCGTTGCCTCGGCCTCGGCCTCGGCCTTGGGGGCAGGCTTCGTCTCGGTCAGGCGCAAGGGCTCGAACTGCTTCTCGGTCTCCTTGACCTGCTCGGGCTCCTCATCGAGAAGCGCGTCGAGGTCGAAGACGGGCTTGGTCTGCGCCTCCTCCTCCTCCTCCTCCTCCTCCCCCTCCTCCTCGACGGGCAAAGATGCCGGCTCCTCGGTGGTGCCCTCGGCCGTCACGTTCTTGTCGAGGGGGGCCACGGTGCTCGACCTCTTTCTCGAAGGGGACGATTGCGAGTCATCTCGCACGATGCTCCTCGACCTCAAATCCAGCAGGTCGGCGGCGGCGCCGTTTGGTGGGGGAGGAGATCCGGCTCTCGACGTCTCGGGGCTGCTGCCGATGGAATGCTCGGCCTGAGGGGCCTGCCTGTGCTGCTGCTCACGCTGCTGATGATGATGGGGCGCGGGCGATGCGCGACCGATATTCTCGCAGAAGAGCTCGAGAACTGTTCTGAGAAGCACCCTGTTGGGGGCGAGGATGATGCTGAGCCGGTCGAAGAAGTCGGAATCGCGCATGGTCTTGGTGTCCCTGAGATGCGGACGGATCCGAGCCCTCAGAAAATCCATAAACCAATCGTCGCTGTCTGAAAGGGTGGGGTGGGCGTCTCTGACGACCTCGAGGAGGGTGGGGAGGGGGAGACCCTCGCCGAACCTCTCGATCTGGGCCTCTGCGAGCTTCATGAGCTCTGGGAGCTCGTAGGTACGAGCTGCAGCATATGCTTGAATGCTGGCGTGGAGCTCGACCGTCTGCGCGGGAGCGTCGTCGCTTGATCTCGGCTTGAGCGTCTCATACTTGCCGGTGTGAAGGTAGTGCACGAGGACGTGGCCGACATCCTCGGAAAGCTCAGAGAGTTCTGGGAGGTTGCCCTCATAGGCCGCGTGAAGTTTGGGGCTCCGCAAGAGCACCTCCTGGGGAATCAGGAGAGGGCTCGCAAACGGAAGCGTGCATGTTGGGCTCTTGTAAGGGCTAATGTGTCCAACCAGTCAGATATTGATCAAGATGATGATGATGATGATGATGATGATGATGATGATAGTGGTGGTGGTGATGGTTACACTTACGAGCTCTCGGGGCGCGAATCAATCTCGTCCTTTGGTGACATGGCGACAGTAACTCTGGATGCACCACTCTTTCTTTTCCTGGCCATTGCAACGAGTGAGTTGGCGATGGTCGAGGTCAAAAGGTAAAGGGCGGTGAGGACAAGGGCAAGGGCAACGAGGGTCCGGGGTCTGGCGGTGACCGGGATGTTCTGTACGGGGAGGTAGGTGCAGAGTCTGGCAAAGCCCATCGCCTCCAGGATCGGGGGGTCGATGAAGAACATTTATCGTCGTGATGATGGAGTCTCTGGGATCTAGGCGAGCCGAGCTAGCAGAGTGGGAACGGTGGAGACTGCCTAGGGATAGTCTTGTCTGGATAGCGCGCCCCCATTTGTCAAAGTTGGGCTTCAACGGGTCCCCTTAAGGGACGCTTTACCAGAGCCAGTAAGGCCCAGCTCCTCTCTGAATTCTTGATGAGGTGTCAAGGGGACTCGGCCAGCCAATGAGACGCGAGCCTCCATTCCCAATCGGAGTCGCCCCGCCACGAATCCGGATTCTTTGGCCTGGTCGAGCGACGGCCGACCGCCCTGGCAGGGCTTCCCCCCTCCCCCTTCCCATCGCCCTCGCCTGACACAATGCCCAATGTTTCGATTGCTGTGTCGCATTTTCCCCGGCGTCCGGCGCGTGGGAGTCTGGGTGGGACTGGATGGCGGGCGATTGCCGGGTGCGCGGCCACGTAGATGTGCGCTAGAGCGCGTTGAGCCATGGCGTAGAATGGCGGTGGAGAAGGATGCGTCGCATGCAGCCGGCCGTGCAATCTGGGCGAACGCCATTGACCTCTTGCGGTTGGCCGCTGGTTGCCGCGGCTGGTGGTTGGTGGTGGTTGGGCATTTGCAAAAAGTGCGAATCCGTCAGGGTGCGATTCGACCGGGCGCCAGGGGTGTATTGCACATCTGAGGCCAAAGCCTCGGTTCTCAAGGGTGCTTGGCTGCCTAGCAAAAATCTCACGAGACCTGCCTATCCCTCTCCCCCCCCCCCGGCGGGAGGCTGTTTACGTCGTTCCCAAGATAAACGGCCTTCGACAGTAAACGCGGGGTCGTCGTAAGACTCATGGGGTCTCTGTGGGAACCCGTGGAGAAACTCGCTGAGGCCAATGACATTTGCGGGCCCAGAACCTGGCGTGTTTACTGCTCGCTACTGCACGCCCTAGGAGATCCCCCAGTTGAACCCCAAACATCGAACGGTCATCTGCCACTCGGATCACCATGCCGAGTCAGTTGAAAAGGCGAAGCACACAGTCGTGACAGTCCACCGTCGCCGCCGATCTGTCCCATGTTTGCAGTGATTTTAAAGTGAGCGGGTGATGCCCAAAACTGCGCGATAAGCCATGATCATCTCCACGATAGGTACAATTCCCTATCCGATATCGTTGTCTGCTAGCATGTCAGCTAAACAGGCAAGGAAAAAAACACTTTTTTGAGACAAAATGAAAATATGCACTTCGGTGTGACACCATGCCATTGGGCATTGATTTTTTTTTCCGCCAATGTTCCGTACGTTCCGTGAGGTGTGTGTGTTTGTGTGTGTGTGTGTTTGTGTGTGTGCCATTCTGGTGGCGTGCATGCCGACCCAACCCTTGGATGCAACCATAACTGGTTCCTGGTCGTCCAACGTTTGGATGCCGATGAACAACACAGATGTGCACTATCTTGGATCAGCGTGTGCATTGATTATTTTTGGGGAGCCAAAACCTGAATAATTCACGTCAATCGAGTCAATTGCCTGTGTCTGTACGTGTGCGAAGTGCTGGCGACTGACAAAATTGGCAATTGACGATGATGGGACCTTCTGAAGCCAGGAGGGAGTCACACAGCAAGAAGCTTTCGGCCAAAAACGAGATGGCAGCTTGGCGGCTTGGCGGATTGAGGGACGAAGATAGTGGATCCGTTCTAACGCACGCTTGTTCGAGACGATGAAACCTGCTTGGCACTTGCCTTGTTGGAATTCGAGACTCACAAGCTTTCGGACGACCCCCACCGTCCCCTGGTGGGGCCTCAAACGTTCAGAAAACTTTCAAATTGGGGGTCGGGTTTTCAATGGCTTTCAATGCAATCCGTCACATGATGCTTGTTGCAATTTTTAGCTCGGTTTAAACTCAATTGGCTGTAATTGGCATCGTTATCATTTCACACCGCCGTCAATTACAACCAAGCATCGACAAACTCGACAAAACCCGACAAGATTCAGAGTAAAGAGAGGCGTGTAAGATGATGGAAACCCTAACCTCCCTGCATTCTCAGAGTGGGCTGCAGCATCTACGTAAACAATTACTAGCCACTGCTGTTCCCGTGAGCATCCATGATCAGACGCACGTCTAAAATCAACCCACAAAACCCACCTGCAAGCAGATCACTGACGCCGGAAAAAAAAAAAAAAAAGATCCACGATGAGGAGGCGAGGGCTCGTGAATGGCTGGCCAAGACGACCGAAAATGTCCAAAAAGGCGTCAAGGCCGATTACTGGACGCATCCCCCGCTTCATCCATATCTCCCACTGCTAGTTTCCACCGCAAAAAGTCCCTGATTCGTTGTTGGCGTCGCCAAGGGTCTTGACAATGTCCTCGTTGCTATCGTCCAAAAACAGCAAACAGCAGATGGGAGAGATCATCAACAAAAGCCCCAGCACGTCTATCATCCCCGCTCTTGCATGATTATGCAGATCCGCTTGAGACAGGACGTGGAGGCCCAGGGTGCGCTATCATAGAAGGTTGGTATCCGCATGAATTCAAGGGTTTCAACCCCCATCAAGCCCAAGAGCGGCGACATCTCTTGGGGAATGTGATCTCTGGATCGGCAAGTTCCACCGGCTTTGCTGACTCTGTCACCATCTGGTTGGCGGTTCTCGAGAATTAACAACAGGATGATTTACCAGCCAGGCGGCGCTCACTCCACCCAGGAGGAGGGACTCCCACTTTTACCAAGGCCAAGTGCGAACTGCCCTAGCAATACCATGGATCGTCAGCCCATCGTAGCGATCATGGATGGCCATGTCATAGGAGAAAGTTGACAGAATTTGGAATGTCGCTTTTAGTTTGATTTCTGAGAAGAGTCATGAACCAACCCTGCCTACCTATGGGCTTGGATTATGATACCCGACGCTCGCGATCTGCCTGCTGGACCGGCACCTCACACTCCCGGCTCAAGGGAAACTTTACTAACAAGATTCGTCTTTAGGGTTATCTAGTTTATCCTGCCGAGGCTAAGGCGCGCAATGCTAGCGCTCAACACAAGCAGCTTATTGAAATGTAAGCTTAAAGAGGAAAAAGAATGAAACAATGTACGTAATAGTCAAGGGTATTCAAGCGGCACCATTGAGGTGCAGAGCAAAAATGAAAAACCGTCACCTGCAGGATTCGAACCTACGCCTCCGAAGAGACGAGCTGCAGCGTATCACGTGAAGATGATAGCAGGCCCGCGCCTTAACCACTCGGCCAAAGTGACTTGGCAGTTTTTAATATAAATGCAAAGGTTGGATCGCCGTTCAAACCAGAACGGCAGACAGATGGCATGACAATGAATTCTAAGGCGGGGGGAACTAACTATGAAAAATCCACCACACCAAAAATTGTGTGTGTGAAAAAAAAAAAAAAAAAGAAATGGTTTCTCTCCCGCCGGGAATTGAACCCGGGTCCCGAGCGTTGTTGGAAATGACAAGCTCATATACTAACCACTATACTACGGAAGACTTTTCGAGTGTGGACACCCGACGTAGTTGCGAATTGCTGCAAGCCCGAAGCGTCAATCTCCTTTATATATGACGCGTACTGAGCACAACAACATCCGATGAACACATTGGTTTTGTTTACTCGAGAAACTTTGTACTCGACAAAAGACGGGAATGTCTGCAACTTTTACTCTTTGAAAATGCATAGCTCGTATTGTTATTGTAATCTTAAAAATTGAAAGCACCAACTTGAAAAGCATCATGTGCCCATGGCAAGCAGTGACTACCTAGTTTATCCAGCTATCAAAGAGTCAAAGTTCGGTACAAACGAAAAGATTTCAATATTGACTTGAAGTCTAAAAGCAAGACGCACAAGCAAAGGGAAGTTTAAAAATAAAATATTTCAAAGCTGAGGGGACATACACGTTGAAAAACGTCAGGCGATGACAGGCTGCTACTGAACCTGGAGCTCTTTTCCTTGAAACCAAAGTAAAAAGTAAAACTTGGTTGAAGTCTCTTCTAAAAAGAGGCAGGTTATCAGTTCCAGTATTTAAATTCTGTCCCGTCAGTATCAGACCCCATCATCCATTATACCCAGTTACATCCCCACAAGAAGGGGAAAAAAAAAAAAAAAAAAGAGGAAGAAAATATTTGAACAA
The DNA here is from genome assembly GCA_033576145.1 of Cladorrhinum samala. Classification (NCBI taxonomy): domain Eukaryota; kingdom Fungi; phylum Ascomycota; class Sordariomycetes; order Sordariales; family Podosporaceae; genus Cladorrhinum; species Cladorrhinum samala. The sequence goes on from MU864964.1 coordinate 125,786, forward strand.
ACAGATATTTTTGGTGTCCAAAGCAAAGATCGAAACCTAGGACATGATATATACATATATGGTATATCCCAACTCGTCTAACTAAATGTAATTCAAGCAAAACATTATCAAGTATTATCTTAACCCCCCCCCCCTCCCCCCCTTTTCCCCAAGTGGATTCGTATAATTACCTACCTACACATTACTCCATCCTTCAACAATCTCCAACCCCCCCAACCTTTATCCATTTACTTTACACAGGTAGGTAGGCACGCTCTCACCTCCCCCCCGTAGCCTTGGCCACCACGCCCATCACGACCCCAAAAGCAACAGGCAGCAGAGTCCCCAGCAGCCACCCCGTCACCCTGCCCCCCGCCGCCTGGACTTTGCTCCTCCGGCACGCACCGAAACAGCACGCGTCGTCGGGCTCGTCCACATCCTCTTCAATGATTTTTTGTCTTTGTTTTTGTTTTTGACGCCGGGATGATGGCTCCGCCTGTTCCCCAGGTTCTTGAAGCTGCTGCTGCTGCTTTGGTGCTCGAGTCGGTGCCAATGATCCTTGTGGGGTTCGGTTGCCAACAGATGATGACGGAGGTAATGATGATGATGATGATGATAATAATAATGATGGGTAAAACTCATCATTGGGAGGCTGCGTGATTCTCAACGTAGGGATGCTCCCGCCGGGACTGAACGACATCGGCGTGCTTGGACTCGCCAGCGGGTTAGGATAACTGGACAGTAATTCGCTAGAAATCGAAAGCCGCTGGGCGCTCTGCCCCGGGTCGTAAGCGCTGAGGGGTCGACTCCGAGGGGGCGACAGTGAGCGGCCGGCGCGGCCGCGCGCGAGTCCTAAGACTTCTTGCACCTCTTCGGGCGTGACTGGTCGATGAGCGGCAGGTTGCCGTTGGGGGGATGACGCGGGCGGCGGTGTTTCAATGCCATCGGAATCAAAGCTGCCGGATGGGGACAGTCGGATGCGGTCGTAGCTCCATCTGTCCTGGTTGGCGGATAATTGCGAAAAGTTGCTAAACGACTTGGGCCGGGAGAGCTCACGGCCACGGTCACGGCCGCGGTCACGGTGTTGCTCGTAATGATCATGAACCGGCGGAGGTGGTGAAGTTGAAGGGCTCGGAGGCGAGGGGAACTGTCCGTCCCACGACAGACGCGAACTTGAGCGTAACGTCTTTGTGTAGTCCCATTGCGTCTGAAGAGATGATGGGAGGTGAGATGTTGGACCAGACATAGATATTGTATATGTATGATATTACCTATGGTAATGATGGTTTGTTGGGGAAACGGTTAGCTGAAATAATCTTTGATGACAAAGGGAAACTCGGGTCATATGTTTAAGCGAAGAAGAAGAAAAGGTTGGGTGATCCAAAGTCAAAATAAGGTTACATTTCTAACGGGGGCCCCCACAGAAGCCTCCAGCAATCCCTGTTCGAAGCTATTCGGGGAATATTGCCGAACTGGGCTTCGGACCCTGGCGAGTATCTTGAACTTGCATATTTCTCTTTTTTTTTTTTTTTTTTTTTTTTTTTTCGTGAATAAAAAGTTGGATTTTATTTTATTTTCGTGTTATTTTGTTCTGATTTATACAAAACTTGCTCGTTCTTCTTCAGCCACTGTGTGCGGCTTCACTCGTGCTTGTGGCGGCGGTACCATATTATAACCCGAGTATGCCAGCGTCTCCTCACTCGTGCTAACGGCAACCCCTATCCCATACACGTGGTGGCTTCCAGGACTTGGCTGCGGTGTTGATGTATATGATCCGCCTGTCCCACTCTCGACACTACTGCTTTCTGACATGGGCCTCGCCGCACTAGTTTTGCACAGTTTTGGCGTCGATGATGCCTCTCTAGACAACCCCTTGAGATGGCGGTAGAAGCGAGGAAAAGACGGCATGCAGCAGACAAGTATGGTTCCACCGTATTCAACCATGGTCCAGATGCCAACTTTGGTCAGAATCCACGTCAGATCTGGCTCGTGAAAGATGATGAAACGAAGGACGACACCGAGTGCCGCAATGGCGCACGTACTGGGGATGAAGTTGTTAATCAGAGTCTTGGCCAACGTAAGGTAGGTAGGTAGGTAAGGTAGGTACTCACAAGATTGCAACTCCAAAGATGGCCATTACTCCCAGCTTCTTTTTCAGAGGCAACGGCAAGCTCCACACCGCTGCGATGGGGACAATCAGAATTCCCAAATCGAGGAGAAGGCATGCGCTCCCCGACGTGACCGTGAGAGCAATCACGTCGATGCATTTGCCAGGCGTGAGAACGTTCCACGCCTTCTCCCTCGGCGTGCACTGAAACATGTATGCAATAAAAGCCGCCGCGTGGTAGGCTGTGTTCACGAAGAAGAGGGCCACGATGGTCCAAAAGCTCGAATTCCTCGAGTGGTCGGGGCAGAAGAGCCGCTCAAGCTGGAACAAGATGGAGCATTTTGCAGCCCAGTTTGTGATGGCGTGCGAGATTTCCGCTCCGTAACTAATCTGTCACGCGATCATGGTCAGTCCAAGTGTTGGATCTAGTTACCTACCTTACCTAGATGGGCCTATGTATTAGAGAAGAAAAAGGCGGCATACCAGCGAAAAGTAAGGTGCGTCGATGGCTCGGATGTCCCACATATGGCGGGAGAAGCCACGGAAAGAGGCGTGAATGAATGCCGAGTCCCACATGATGATGCCCATGGTCGCCAAAATGACGAAATCTGGTAGTACGAGGGACGCAAAATCAGCATCGTGGTAATAGTTGCCCTCCGGGGGAACTTGAAGCTGTACCGACAGTCTTCCAGCCTGATATCCTTCACGATGATTGCCTTGGTGTAGATGCGTATCCCAACGACGAGAATGACGAATGCCATGTTGGAGACGGCAACGCTGAATACCAGATTATGCATCGTCTCTGGATTGTCAAAGTTTGATATATGTCCCGGCGGCGGGGACATGGCCGGCATCGCCGATAAATCAGAGACCATTGTTAATCGAGATGGATCTCAACAAGGCGACAAGAGATAGAAAAAGGTGTTCTGTGTCCAAAGTCTAGATCTTTTCGCGAGGAGACGTCAGAGGAGACTGCTTCTCTATATGTTCGGTGACGCTCCCGTCGACCTTGCTGCCGGCCCGCGCTAGCCCGTCACTCCAGCCTCGGGCACAGCTCAAAGCCACAAAGTTAGAATGGGGTGGTTGCTTCGACGGCTATCGATCACTTGGCCATGTGGCAAAGCCGGTATTGGTTTGGGACTGTGGCATTGTGGCACTGTGGCACTGTTACTACCATGGCCATTTTCCGCGCGCATTGTTCAAGATAGATAAGGTAGGTAGACAGCCAAAAACGCTTGAAGGTTCGACGTCAGAATGAAAACGGAATGCAATGCAGCACATGGCAAGGGGTTAGGGCAGGGTGGTGACGCGGTGGTCTGATGGTCGACGACTTCAGTTGTTAATGCCACGCTGTCTGCACGGCGCAGCAAACCCCCTTAATAAATGACCAAACTCAGCTACACCGGAAATGCATCAAAATTCTAGCGATTTTGTAACAAAGGTGCAAACAAACGGGGGAGTTTTCCCATTGAGGCTCTCTTTTTTATGCTGGACAGACCAGATTCGGCAGCCCCGTGAACTTTTTGGTCGACAGGTCATCCATTTCAGGGGGGGCTGAGCTGAAGAATGGGAGAGATGCGGTCTCCCAGCTGGCCAAAGACGGGCACCCACCCAACTTAGGCCTCCCCGGAATTCTACAAAAGAAAGAAATGAACGAGTTCCTACCGATACCGAGGTAGTCGACAATTTCACTTTCATCGAGTCCATCATCGGGGGCTGAAACCTTCCACACCTTGAAACCGGCTTCAACAAACCAATTGAACTTGATGCATGTGCTCTGATTCAATGTGACAAGAGTTGGCCAATTACCAAGAAATGAGATCTGGGGAGTTGAAAAAGAAAGAAAAGAGCGAAATATTAAATGCTTTTTTTTTTTTTTTTTTGTGAAACTTTTTGGGGACCCCGGGATGCGCCAAAATGTCACGCAGGGAGTCGACGGGACCGATGTTTGAAAATGTTTGACCAAGGCAAGCTCTACGCGTCCTGATTGGCTGACGGCGGCAATCCAGCAAGATTCGACGCTTGGGTGTCAGATTGTTTGACACGGTCGACAAAGGGATTGGTCAGTATCGCCCCCCCTGCATTCCGCCATTCAAGATGACACAGCAGAAATTGACTGGGACTTCTCGAGTCCCGTCGACATGAGTGGCAATCGTCCAAAGGTGTCCGCAAGGAGGGGGGGGCTCCATTCCGGCCCGACCAGGTCACACACACCTATCCATATCCCCCACCCCCCTTGCAACTGGGATAGGGGGTTCCGCATGCCGGAATATATCTAAGGTGTCATTCCATCGCGGCGGGTCTCTCCATAACTTTCCGACCTGCATCGCTTCCTCACGATAACATCCGAACACATGGAGACCATCCACGAGAGTAATCTGAGCCAGCGGTCGCACACCATGCCGAGCCCGGGGACCGAAGCCTTGATGTTTACCGTCAGGTCGAGGCAGGACGGCGAGATGCCGGCTCCTGCTGTCAGACCCGGGAGGTCAGCATCCATGAAGTTGCCGACGACGAGGAAACCAAGTTTCCGGGTGCGAGATTGGGTCAAACGGTCAAATACAAGCGGGTAAGTAAAGCCTTCAATGCTTTATCAGAAGATCCGAATTGACATTTCCCCCCCCCCAGAGCGCTGAGCACCGACGCAGCCGGAAACCACCCGCCTATAAGTTATCCAAGACCAAACTTGAAGATCACTCACCTCGGTGGCGGCCGCATCGATGGAAACGAGAGGCCGCCCAGGAGACCTCACCCACCTCGAGCCAGCTCAGTCGAGAGCCGGCGCACGCAGTGGCTTGACTTTTACACCGAGGAGCCCAAACAGATGGCAGAAGCCAACCCGAGTTCCCTGGAAGTAGTAACCAGCTCTTCTCAACGACCGTCCAGCTCTCCGCGGGACAGAAACCCACCTCGAGAACCTCGAGAACCCCGAGAGCCCCGAGAGCCCCGGGAGCCTCGGGAGCCTCGTTCCCCCCAGGAACCCAGGGGAAAGAAGCACAACCCCAATTCAGACGCAGAGCTTCGACCCCGTCCGCTGCGAGTACCCTCTCTTGAAAGGAGCCGCGCCGGCACACCCAAGCCACCAGGCGCTCAGGATGAGGAGACGTCAGCGTCGCCGCGGAACCCTTCGAGCCCTCGAGACGACACCAAGAGCCCCGGACTGTCTCGGAAGGACTCCCTCTGGAAAGCCCTCCCGAGCTTGCCCGTTCAGCGCTCACACTCGGCCTCGCCGCACTCATCATCGACTTCCGGAGACGTCGCGCACCTGATGGACAAGATCATCCTCGACGAAACCCGGGCTGCCATCACCGCCGCCGGTGGCATCTATGGAATCCCCCCGATAGCCGAGCTCGAAGCCACGCCACGCGTCCGGTCCCCCCGGTCCCCCCGGTCCCCACTAGGGAAACTGAAGCCGAGCATCTCTGCCGGATTCCCGGTGGCAGACTCGGAATCATCATACGGCACGCCCCCGCCAACGCCCGACAGCGACGCGGGCGGGGTCGCGAGACGGCAGCCCAAGATTCTACGACCGCTCGGGGGAGAGACCATGACGTCGCAGCCGCAACCGGGGAGCCCGGGCGCGTTTCCGAAACGAACGCACTCGCTCAGCTACGCGCGGAAACCCTCGGAGCCCCCGGCCCAGTCCGAGTCGCCGGTGAGCTTGGAGCCAAAGGCCGAGGTTGCCTCTCCAAAGAGGGCGCACGCGGGCTCCCTCGCCCACACGCGGGAAGAGCGCCTCTGGCTGCACAAAAATTACAGAGGGGAGGCGCCCTTCCTTGAGGCGTGGGGGCTCGACATTTCTCGGCAGAGCGACAGGGAGGAAGGGTTGGGGATCTTGAGGGAGCTGATGCTTGAGGATTCCAACAGGGCGCCAGTGGCGAGCGTGAGCGCCTCCAGCCGCGGGGAGGATTCAAGGAGGAGGCGGTCGTAGTCGTGGTGGGCGCCGGGTAACATAGGTACCTCCTTGGTACACGAGCGAGGTGTATTATCTAGTAGAAATTAATATAATAGCATAGACGGGGATTGCCTAATTAAAATAGAATAATAATTAGCAAACGCAGCATATATAAGGTACCTACCTATTTGCGAGATGATTGGATCAAAGTCTTGAAAAGTTGATGTAGAAATGAAGGAGAACCAGAAATGGAAATCGGGCTTTGCTAAGAAGGGGAAAGAGTTTGAGAAGAAAAGAAATCAAGCACTGCTGAATGCTTGAAGGGGTCATGGGGTGGTGGGTATCTTTGCATATAAGAGAAAAGCCTAAAATATATGAATACATCTTGAAAGAAAAAAAAAAAAAAAAAAAACAGAGGAAAGAGAGAGAGACAGAGAGGGAGAAAAAAAAAAAAAATAAAACCTCCAAACTCCAAGCTTGGTATATCATTTTCTAATACCTGTTGGAATTCCCAATCGTCAGATGGCGTGAATGTATCACCGTCTATAACGAACGTCCAACTGACCTTTACAATCACTTTTGTTACCAATCCCTGCTCTCAAGTCCCTCGTCTCAAATCAAATACATCCCATCCCGCCCATTAAGCTTGGACTTACCTAAAAGGTCTGCGTGCCGAATTTATTATGCGCCCGTGCAAGTATCGTGATCCTTCGGTCGAATGCAGTAGTATCTTTTGAGACGTCGATGGAGCAAAGTGATGCACGTCGAGTGATGTGAATGTACTGCCTCATCCGGCCAAGCCCGGCCTCATCACAAATTCGATTCACGACTGGGCCGGTTAGGGGAGCCGAACAGACGGGCTCGTTTGCTATATCTACCAGAGGCCAGAGGTATCGACATTTATCATCCCAACCATCTCGGAAACTCGTAAAATAATCGGCGTCGCATCCGAAACCCTCCCCCAAATAAGACAGGTCGCCGGTTCACCCGTCTGGAATACTTTGACTTGATGGGTGGGAATAAGCCTCATCTGATGACTAGGATCATTAACAACATGGGTCGGTCTTGAGACGGATAACCCATACCGTCCATCCACATACTACCAGACGTCAACATACGGTAGGTAAGCTATTAGCCTGGACACGCACCTGAGGGTGAATAGTGTGGGAACAGCATGATTCCGCGGCGGTGGGGACCAAGGCGAGGAAGTTGTCAAGCATATTGGACTTCAATTTGAGTGTCAAACTACCTATAATTACCTATATCCTGTCCCTCCCCCCCAACACACACACACCTTGACCTGTAAGGGTCATTTTCTGCCCCATTCTGGCTCCTTAAATGCTCGTGTCTGCGTCCCTAGTTGTTGAAACTACCGCCTGCCTATGCTGCTTCTGGGTAATGTTGCCTCGTCCATTTGTGCGCCCTCCCTGCCTGCCTGAGAACGTTCATGTCAGTGCCTACGAGTGGCTCCGTTTGATGTAGGGGCTAAGGAAACGGAGGCCCATTTTATCGACTCTGTGATGCTCTCGAATGTGTCGTCGGACGTTATCCCTCCTTGTAAACTTTTGGGGGCAGAGCGGACAACGGAAGCCGTGAACTGAAGGACCGTTCTGAGGAGCTACATTGACATCCCCGACTCCCCAGTCCTGACCCCCGCCAAAGCCGTGGTCGAGCAGCGGGGAGCCCGCGACACCGAACCCCCCCAGGACATCCCCCGCGCCGTAATTCTGAGCACCGAGTGCAGGAAGGCTCTGAGAAGCCAGATTAACCTCACCAGCTGCCCAGCCCTGAGTGCCCTGCTCCCCGTGGAAGCCATGGCCGGGTAGCGGGAAGCCTGGGACACCGAAACCCCCAAGGACATCCCCCACGCTGTAATGCTGAAGACCGACTGCAGGAAGGCTCTGAGAAGCCAGGTTGACATCCCCAGTTACCCAGCCCTGGGTGCCCTGGTCTCCGAGAAAGCCATTGTGGGGCGGCGGGGAGCTTGTGACACCAAAGCCACACACGACATAATTCTGGGCATCGGCAGAAAAAGAGTTCCCAGCAGGCCCATTGGTCCCAGCTAGACCGGTTTGGGTCGCCGTGTCGGAAAGTGGCCTCCAGAAATTTGTCAGCAAAAAAAAAAGAAATTGCCTACCAGAAACTCTCGCTGCGAGGAGGCTGGTCCGATCTCAACAAGTCGGGCCTGGGATAATTCCGCGTCGAGGGAAAGACAGTGTCGCCGAGAGCAGTGTCGTCGAGAGCAGTGTCGTCGAGAGCAGTGTCGTCGAGAGCAGTGCCGTCGAGAGCAGTGCCGTCGAGAGCAGTGCCGTCGAGAGCAGGCTCATTGAAAGAGGGATACTGCGCCATGGTTTCTGAGAAGGTAATGTTGCTGAAGCTCGAATCAGGAAAAAAAAAAAAAAATGCAGGAGGAGAATTGGGCTCCTCGGTGGGAGTAATCTGCTAACTTTCGCGACAGCAAAGAGGACGTGGGAATCTGGTCCAGTGGTGTCCAGCTCTGTCGTTGCCCAAGGAACCTTCCGTCGGGCATCAAGAGGAAATTTGCTGCTCTTGCTCGCTTTGCTCTTGTGCGACCTGCAGCTAGCCTTCCGCTGGCTGTGCTTTGCGCGTGTTGCCCTGAGTACATACTGCAGAAGTACCGTGGCATGTAGCTTCGCCCAATAGTTAGAGGACAGGCTTTGTCTTGGACCTTCCCCCTGAAAACATTCATGTGAGAAGTTTCAAGCTAACAAACAATTAAGGGTTGGATTGGACGCCAAGTGGTTACACAGAACCTCACCCGCCAGCCACTCCTCCCCCAGCTCCCTCCGCCACCGGTAGACCCCTGACCAGGGTCAGGGGGCCACCGGAGTGAGATTCTTTGCAAAAGTGCATCCCTGGTCGTGTGACCTTCAGGTCCCTCTGCACGGCGATAGGTAGAGCTTAGTTGCGGGAGCACTGGGGGCTTGCCTGGAGATTTTCCCACGAAGGTAGGTAGACAGGTGTGATAGCTCTGCCAGGAAACCACGAAACCCGATTCTATGTATGTACCACACATTATTTAAACTCTATGAGCTTGCCGTTCCCTCACCAGCCAAATCTCGACATCTCTGTTTTTCATGTCAGACTTCCGACCGGCATCTATGACCCAGGCCAGAATCGATGCACCGTTACTGTTAAACGATTTCATCGTCAAAGAGAGTTGGCTCGTCATGCTCTGCCAGCAATGTGGACGCGACTTCAAAGACCAGAGACAACTGAGGTACTAACTAAGCCTTGCCATTAAACCATACCTAACCATATCAGATCATGGAGCTGACAACCAAACAGACAGCACGTCCGTTGGCACGACAAAAAATATCGTTGCAAGCACGAGAAATGTCGTGACAAGCGAGGTTTTGCCTGCCAGAAAGACTTGGCACGACATCAGCGAACGCATGATCAGATTAAGGGCACGCAGTGCCCTTATTGCAATCGCAAGATAAGCCGACTGGACAATCTCGAGAAACATCTTACTCGAGCTCACAAAAACATTTTCTGGGTCGCTGTCATAAGTGGGGACGAGGCTACCGTTAAGCTGTTGCTCCAGGATGGAGGTGACGGTAAACCGAAGGATATTGACAATAACATGGCGCTGGTCCTAGCCACGGCAAAGGGTCACGCCGGCATTGTTAATCTCCTACTTGACAATGGTGCTGATATTGAGGCCAAAGGGAATCCACGTTTGACTCTAAGAGAAATAGCTTTGACAGGTGCTAAGCCGATAGGATGGTCGGGAATGACGCCATTAGCAGTGGCTTCCAAGTATGGCCACGAGGCTGTTGTTGAAGCATTACTTCAAAGGAAAGCAGCGGTAAACAACAATGGTTCCGAGAGTCCCCTAACATACGCGGCATGTCGTGGGCACGCGTCTATTGTCAAACTGCTTCTCGAAGCAGGGGCCGACGTCAATGCAAGGGGCTGCTTTGACACAACCGCGTTATACCTCGCGGCAGCAACTGGGCATGAGGCGGTAGTCAGGCTATTGATTGATGCGGGTGCCAGTGTCCGTGGTAGGGGTAAAATGATTCCACTATCGCAGGCGGCTCGGGAAGGGCATGTGGCCATCGTTAAGCTCTTAATGGACCATGGGGCCGTACCTGGCCCGGGGGGGAGTGTATGAGCGGGATTAGTCTAGATTTATGTTTATTTAGAAATATAAACAGTTTAGCAAAACGTCTCAAACGGTTCGTGGTTAAAATATTATATCTAATGCTTTAATCAGCGGCTTAATAGAGTATATATTATGTTGACATGTGGTTATACCAAGTGCAGGTTCAGGCATAGAGTGAGCCACCCGGTGCCGGCAAGTCTTTGTTTACTTGCTCCTGACTTCCCTGAGGAAGTTCTGGCATCCAGTCACGCCCAACGGTTCCTGGGACTCGCCATACCTAGCCGCGCAGAGACCTTAGTTTGTGGGGCTTGCTTAACCAAGCTACGGGGAGACCAGTCAATAGCCCAACTGGCTTGATGTTGCCAACCTTTGAGTGCTTACTAAGGTATTCTCGTCAATGGTGTGAGAGGGAAACGAACTGAGATTCCACTGCCATGATTGACAGTTATTACATCATAGTAAACAATTATAGAACAATAGTAAGGAACGCAAAACAATAGGGATGAATAGTGAGATAGGATGTCTGGGCACTTTGGTCCTCGTCCGCTGTAGCGACCATCATGGATGTCCCAGGGAAGGTGAAGCAACAAGTATTCACAGGGACAACTGCTTGATAGCCCCACAGCCGCACAGTTGCAATTTGAGGTGGACAATTTGATGTGTGTTGCCCGCGCACAAAACTCTTTCCTTTTCTTCGTTCACTCATCCGCCTGCCCACTCATAATCTCATCACAACAGCCCAAAATTGTAAACTCAAGAACCCTCAAATCCAACTCCAAACGACAAACTGCACCTGTATTAACACAAAACTATCCAAAATCATCAGGACGTCGGCAATGGAAGCCAATTGCACGCAACATGATCACCCACTGGCAATCCTCGACACCAAGGACAATCTCTCGAATTCACCCTGTGACACGCCAGTCACTCATCTCTTGGGAATCACTCATGTCTGTCAACCTGTGTATAGTTTATATAAAGACATCGATCAAGGTCCTGCCAAAAACGCAGAGCATTATCAAGTTGACGGCGTCTTGACTTTGGACATTCTCTCCCAACAAACCCGACACCAATAACTCCACCTCGAAGCTGCGGGTCCAGATCCGACGGATTTATTCCAGAACCCTTTCGTGCGTGATGCTTGTCGAGGTCTTGAATCGAGACCCGGACTCACGACCAAGGCTGCCCTCAGCCGCAGTCCTCAAGCTCTACGACCGTCGATTTTCCGAAGGATTTCGAGAGAACAGACGATGCGACCCCTGGGAAAGGGAAATCGAAGACTCCTACGTCGACTTTGTCCAGTCGGGCGGGTTCGACAAGTTCATATCCCGCATCCACCAAGTGCCAGAGGCCTACTACGACGCCAGATACGAGCCGCAGGACGACGACGAGTCCTGGGGAGACGGAGAATGCGAATCCGCTCTGGCCGACGAGTGCAGCGCCATGTTCAACAAGGAGACGGCCGCCCACGAAACCCTGCGCAACCTCCAAGGCCTCTTGATTCCCAAGCTCTTGGCCCGAGTCGAGATCGACGTTGGCCCCCCCTCTATCGTCCCAGAAGAAAAAGAAGATGCAAAGCATATCAGTTCGCACGGGCTCGAACCTTTCAAGGTCAAGGGAATCCTGATGCAGCACCTCGAAGGGTTCCCGCTGCGCGAGATTCCGGACCGCTGCCGTGCGAGTCCGAGTCCCCGTTCCGCGTGGCAGGATATCACCGACCAAGCCGTCTCCATCGCGCGCGTCGTCAACGATTACGGCATCATAAACTACGACGTGAGGACCGAGAACTTCATCGTGGCCGAGTGCCTGCCCGGAGCGGGGCCCCAGGGGAGGAGGTATCGCGTCTACATGATTGACTTTGGCAACTGCCGGCACAGGTGGAAAGGGGAGTCGGATTTTGAATGGGGTCGAGAAAACAGCCTCTGGGGGCAGGACGACCACGTTGGCTACACCATGATGGGTGTCTTGAAGGAGCACGGGTTCGAGCTCGAGTACGAGTCCGACGGCCGGTGGGACGCCTGGGCTGCAAAAGAGGACTTCCGCCCTCCTGCGGGTTCCGGTTGGGCGTTGGAGACGAGGGGCGAAGAGAAAGTGTGGGTGCCCCCTGAATACTCGGGAACGGTGCGACATATTGAGTAGGTAGAGAATTCATGTTAAGAGGGAGCAGAGATATTCGAAAGTAGTAATCTGAAAGGCCACACACTAGACATATTTGTATTGATTGTTTGGAGTATAATCAGAAATAAAAAGGAACATTGAATGAGATAAAAACAATGCTATCATGCCTCCGGCCTCAAAAATGGATGGGCCTCGGTGTTCAAGACGTACTTGTCCAAGCTGATCAAATCCGGCGGGGAAAACATGAGATAAAAGTACTTTAACGTCTCTGCGATCCAAAAGCTCTGTACAGCGTCAGTAAATTTTTTTAATTTTTTTGTGTGTGTTCAGTTGATTTAAACTCACCTCCATGTAATCCTCCCTCTCGACGTCCTCAGGCCGAACGGTAACGTCCACGACGCTCGCGGCCCCCTTTTCCGCCCTCGTCCCCCGCTCGACGGCTTTAAACATGTCCCACGCCGAGTCCTCCCACTCCTTCTCGCCCGTGATCCTCCACATGTAAAACACCGACTCGATGGCCTCTGGCCTCAAAATGTACCTGGGATCCTTTGCCGTCGTGAACCCCTTGGGCAGGTGAGGCTTGTGCTCGTGCCTCCTCCTGGTCTCCTCCTCCCACCGGGTTTCGTTCCAGGGCCCGCCGCACCCGGGCCCCTCGGCCGCGCCCTCCCGGCACACGGCCATGTTGAGCCGCTCTGGCATGATCCCCGTCGGGAAGGACCTGTAGGCGAACGCGCAGCCCCTCGCGAGCCTGGCGCCGACCCGGACGTCCTCGTCGCTGCCGAGCATCCGGCCCGCCAGCGCAAAGGTCCCGCCGATGAAGCAGGCGAGGTGTTCGGTTTCCGGATCGATCGACAACGGCTTACCCGACTGCGCGTCGACGTTTCTGTTGCCCGCCACGAGCACGTCTTCGTTTTTCGGCAAGAGCGGACGGAAAAGCAGCCACTTCTTGGCCGCGGTCAGGAACCCCTTTGTCAGTGACAGGTAAGCCGGCTCCGCCCCCGAGAGGAGGAAATGCATTTTGGGGAAATACTCGTAGAGGGAGTCGACGCACCCCGCCAGGGTAAAGGTGCTGCCCGTCGTGACGTCCGGTGTCGCCATGGACACCCACATGGGGAAAAGCCCCGGCAGCGCGGTTTGGTTCTGCCCGGAGTGGAACAGCGACATGAGGCGCGAGATGGCCGAGTAGTACTTGGGGTCTCCGGTCAGCTGGGACAGCCGGGCGAGCTCGAGCGACAGCGTGCCCGGGGAGGCGGAAACGACCTGGTATTCCGACTGCAGACCCCCTCCGGACTTGACGGCCGAGAGGATGATGTTGTCCACCGGCAGCCGGTGTTTGGTGTCGAAGCCGGCGTAGATGAGGTCGCCGAGCTCGACGGCTTTTTTCAGGAGCACCTGCCGCTTGCTGAGGTCGTAGGCCGCCAGCAGGCCGCCGAGGTAGCGGATGTTTGTCTCGAAAATGTTGACGTGGGGCGTCGACGACTTGCCGAAATCAATCTCGGCCACGGCCGCCACCGCCTCGTCGAACTCGTCCCTCATGCCCATGACCCAGAGCGTGTCGAGCGAGTCGACCAGCGTCGCCGCCCAGCCAGAGAACTGGTCCACTCCCGACTCGGACAGCGGACGGAGCGCATCCTGCTTCCAGGCGTACTTGCGGTACGCGCTCCAGGATTTGACGGTGAGGTCGCGAACTGCTCTCCTCCGCTCGTCCCTCCTCTGCTGGGCTTCGGGCGATTCTGGTGGGAACTGGTGCTGGATTCGGGGAAAGGGTGCCTTTTTTGGTGGCGTCGGGATCGGTGTGAAGGGCGTCTCTGGTGGATATCTGGGCGTCACCTTGGCCCAGTCGACGCTGCTTTTGACAAAGGTGTACGGGTGTGACAGCGGCCCGGAATTCATGTACTTCTCCAGCCGGACCGATTCAAGGGAGCTCTGCCCGCCGATATCAAAATCGAACCCGCCCGTGAGGTACCATATTGTGATGCAGAAAGCAAGGCCCGCAAAGAGGGTCCTGCTCCTCAATAACGGTTTGGGCCCAGCAAGTCGAGGCCGAAGCCGTTGCAGCGCCTTCTTATCTTTTAAAGGTTTGTGTATCGGCAACATCTTTTTTTGAGAGCTGATGTTGTTTGTTTTTGAAAAAGCGGGGGTTTCTTCCTGCGGCCCTGCTCCCTCTTTCAGCTGCAGGATGGTGAGTGGCAATCTGTTTTGGTCGATCTGACACAACGGGGGGAGATTATGGCGTGGAGCTGGGGGCTGAGGGAGATGGAGGATGTGTGGGGAAAATGGGGATGATTTGAAGGGCTCATCAGCCTTCACGATTCATCTCATTGTAAAAAAAAAAAAAAAAAAAAAGGATTGCCCGCGCGAAGATGAAGAAGCGCACGGGGTTCAGGTAGGTTTTCCGTTGTATACTAGGTAATAGCTGAGATCTTAACCGGGATGCCCTGGGGGAGACCTTGAGGTTACATTGGCGGCAGTTGGCGGTTCTAGTGTAGGTTAAAAGGAGAGAAGGACAGCGATGCACCTTTTCATGAACCGGCACCAACATTCCGAAACCCCTGCGAGATGTCGCCAAGACTGCCCTGCGCCATGCTGTAAAAATGGGCAATAAACTGTTTTTGGTTGGTCCGCGGTTGTCAGCAATCACTACATCCCCGCGCTTCCTCCCCAAACTGTCGGGTTCAGCTACAGTATAAAGTTATTGTATTCCATGTCATTAACAAAACAGACCAGGCCGATCCGGTCCATTCCTTTTCATATATGTGACCCCAAACGCCAAACAATGCAATCAACCCTGGACGAAAAACATGTAATTTTTTTGGGGAGTTTTTTTTTTTATCTTCTTCCTCCTCTCCCTCCGCCAGCACCACCGCCACCACCACCAAACATGCCTCCCATCTGCTTCATCATGGCGTTCATATCCAGTCCGCCGCCGCCACCACCTCCGCCCATCATCTTCATCAAGCTTCCAAGATCTGGCATGCCGCCGGCACCAACACCTCCACCGCCCATGCTCTGTAGCCGCTTTTGCATGGCTGCCAACTGCTGGGCCTTGTTGCCACCGCCCATGGCCTGCTGCGCCTTTTGCATATTCTTCATGTTGCCGCCCATCTTCTTTGCCATGCCAGCCATCATCCTCTGTTGCGTCAAGAGATCCTCCACCTCCCTGACGGTCGTGCCGGAACCCCTTGCCACCCTCGTCATGCGCGTCGGCTGATCGATAAAGATCTTGCCGTCCGAGTCCAGCTCCTTATCCGTCATGCTGTCGCAAATGTAGATCATCCTCTTGAGCTTGAGCGACCCCTCCTCGTCGTCCATGTTGGCCATCATGCCGCTCATTCCCGGAATCATGCCCGCCATCTTTGAGAGGGGGCCCATCTTCATGATGTTCTGCAGCTGATCCCTCAGGTCGCGAATCGTAAAGATGCCCTCGGTGATGTGCTTGATCGTGTCCTTTTGGTCCAGCTTGAGCGACTGGACGTGCTCCACCAGGCCGGCCATGTCGCCCATGCCCAAAAGCTTGTTGATGAATCGCGGGGGGTCGAAGCGTTCGAGATCGAGCATGTGCTCGCCGGTGCCGATAAACACGATCGGGGTGCGGGTGGCTGCGACTGCGGATATGGCACCGCCGCCGGCTGCGTGGCCGTCCGTCTTGGTGATGATGATGGCGCCGAAGTCAGCTGCTTCCTTGAAGGCCTTGGCCTGGGCCTCGGCCTGCTGACCGATGGACGAGTCGAGCACCATGATGGTCTCGTCGGGCTTGATGGCGGTCTGGATGTCCATCATCTCCTGGAAGAGGGCGCTCTCCTGTCTGTGCCTGCCCGAGGTGTCGACGATGATGATCTCGAACCGCTCCTTCTTGAACTTGTCGACGCCGTCGCGGGCGACGACGGCCGGGTCTGTCTCGGTCAGGCTGCCGTAATATGGGATCTTGGCCTTGGTGGCGTTCTGCTTGAGCTGGTCGAAGGCACCGGCGCGGAAGGTGTCGGCGCACACCAGGCCGACGCGGAAGCCCCTCGACTGGTAATGCCTGGCGAGCTTTGTGCATGTCGTTGTTTTACCGGCACCTTGGAGGCCGACAAACATGATGACGTTGGACTTGCCCTTCTTGGGCTTGAAGGCGTCGGCGTGGGGGTCGACGAGGCGGACGAGCTCGTCGAAGACGGCCTTTTGGATCAGGCGCTTCTTGTTGACGGCGGGCGGCGAGTCCTTGAAGTTGACGGCGGCGCGGATGGATTTTCGGAGCTGGCCCACGAGGCGCACGTTGACGTCGGCTTCGAGGAGTGCGGCGCAGATCTCTTTGAGCATGTCATCGAACGCCTTTTCGTCGAGGTTCGGCGCGCGCGTCAGGTCGTTGACGGCCGCATTGATGCGGCGACCCAAATCTTGAAGAACCATGGCGGCCGGCTGTGTCGCTGCGTCGCTGCGTCGCGGTGTTTTTTGTTGTTGTGGGAGGACGACAGGATCGCTGGATCCTGGGGAGAGTTGACAGGGCAATTTAGGTAGGTACAGTAGGTCCTGTAGGTACTGATGACAGAAGTTCGCCAACGGGGAGATGGTGGGGCGAGGTGCGCTGTGGAAGGTGGGGCGACGGGAGCTGTTGCACCTCAACGAATTTGGGGTTTGGGGTTTGGGAGAAGCTGGGCAGCTGGCTGCAGTTGCCGGGCAGATGGAGGTTACCTACTGCTGTGTATGCTTGGCTTTATCTGATTCTTATTCAACAATTCTTTTTTCCTTGGGTATTTTTCAAATTGCTTTATCTTTATTATCCTGATACAGTCCATTATTATTTCCAAACTCTTTGTCGCTTCCCACCCTTGCGGCACAATCAAGGACCAGAGGACCGCCACTCACTGCCAAACAATATGTGAATCAGACTTGTGTTCACGCATGGGACCACTACAATTACTTCAGCTCTCGGCCTTGGGAATTCTAAAATGTAACGTTTGAGATTGGGGACGAGGAGCTTAGGGAAGGAAAAAAAAAAAAAAAAAAAAGGTCCAAAAAACAGCGTGACCTTCTTCTTCAAGGTTCCTCGCGCGCTATTCCCCCATCCTTTTTGGTGGGCATTTCTCCCCCATCTTCAAATCTAGTGCCATAACTCACTGACAAATCGCTGCGGTAGCATTATTGACAGCGTACTGGCCAAGATACTCGATCCGCTCTTTGGCGTTAGCGCGCATATTGGTGGCAACGCTCGCGACCAGCGTCTTGATCTCCTCGGTGGAGTCCATGCAACATCTGGTGAAACGACGGCTGGCATTTGCCCATTCCTCGTCCGGGACAGTCGCCAGGGCCTCCATGTGGTCTATTGCTGGTCCGATGTAAGTTCTGGATACCGCTAAAAAGATCCCACAGATGTCTCTGATTATAGAGAAGCTGCTCTGGATGTGGAGAGCCCGTGTGACAATTCTCTAAACATGTTGAAGCTGATTAGCTGATCCGCTGACACGTTTCATGTTGAAGGAAGAAGATATACCTTCCTGACGACGTAACCAATCCTCCCATTGCGGACAGCGCATCGCTTAAGCGGCTCCAAAAAGGCCTCGACATCCCCCGTATCACACTCGACATGGATTAGGTTGAAGAGGCTGACGAGTTGATTGATGGTACCTCTCAGATTGCTGAGTTGGTTGATGGATGAATCGAGTATGCCCAGCATATGATTCTGCTCATCGTCAGTTAGGGAGGGATCAAACAGGGCAGATGCGATAATAATCGAGGATGTCATACCAGCACAGGCTGATCGGCCCCCGGGCGCTTCACCTGCTCGCTCGCCCTCGCCATATCCGTGTTCGCCTCAAGACGTTGGTGTAAGCTCTGTTTGAGTTCGCCACGAGCCTTCTCAATGTCGGCCTTGAGCTTCTCTTCGTTCTCCTTGGCCGCCCCAAGTCTACGTGCCGCATCCTGAGCAGCGCGTTCGCGCCGGGCATGTTCCTCGGCGATATACTCTTCCCTCTTCTGTCCAAGCTCCTCAAACACGGCCAACCGATCATTGTAATTCCTTCGACTCTCGCCAAACATCCTCACCTTTACCTTCTTGGCCCAAGCGAGCGCGCCACGCTCTTGAACGAATTTTCGATCAGCGGAAACTCCCCGGATGCATATGGGTTCTGTCTGGTGGGTGAGACCCCTTACCTTTCGTGGGACGTTTCGTGGCAGCAATAATCTTCTCAGCTTGCTCAAGCTCCTCCACATACAACAACCCGGGGTCCAAAGGCTGAGCTTCCAGCTTCTCAACTGCCTGGTGCGCTGCCTCGGTCTCTGATCTCGCCATCTCCAGTCTCTTTTCGGCTTCGATGACTATTTGTTGGTTGATTTTCTCCACTTCGGCGCGCACACGGCTCTCCATCGTTATTGTTCTTTGCTCAGGGACTCTCTCTATCCTCCGGCTCACTTGCACGGCCCGCCCTACGCAGTAGAGAGCATCTTTTGTCAATCCCACGGGTCCAAGAACGGGCAAACAAGGTAACAGTAAAAATGACGTATCACGGACGTACCTCTTGCGGCGAAGGCGGCTGTCCTCAGGCAGCTTATGACACAGTACCAGTACTCAAACGAATCGGAAAGAGTCTTGATACCGTCCACGCATTGCTGAACGCCTTTCTCAAACATTTCTATCGCTGGCATGAGCTCCAACTCGGCCTCCTCCGGGTCATCCAGGAGCTCAAGGAGGTATGCGATGTCGCCGTCGTCCTGTATCATGCTGTGTGTTGTCCTCTCAACGAGGGCCATGGTCTTCTCGCCTTCTCGGAATGCCGATTGGCCGAGCTGACTGCAGTAGTCCATGTTGGAAAGGATATTATTATATCTGGAGGAAAAAGGCAAAATGCCAAAAAAAAAAAAAAAGATAGAGTCGGTCAACCGTGAATTACCAAAAATCAAAGAGAGTGGAAAGTAAAAACTTCATACGGTAAATGGCCAATAACTTTCCCTTGCTCCCCTGTAACCACTTGATAATCGGCCTTCATATGGACCAGTCCCTGCGCGGTCTTGGAATGGGAAGCTGCCCTGAACAGAATGGCCATGGCGCTGACCGTCGTAGGGGCGGCACTCAGGCCAAACTCCCATTCTGAATTCTCTCGCCGGAGCAACATCATTTGCTTTTCTATCTCATCTTTAGCAGAGGCCTGGATGTCCAAGGCATACCGGGTACGGCTGTTGACCATTTTGCTGCAATACCCTTTTCAGGAGTTGAGGTGATGTCGGTGAAAGCTGGGCTCCGAGACTGGGAATAATGCAGAATGCGGTCACGGTACGAAATGAAATGTTATATAGTTATTGATTAATCAATCGGGTTCGAAACTCAAATCAATTCTCAGACAGATTGGACACATCCATTGGCCACTACCGTCCACCCATCGTCGTTGCAGTTGGGTTGGGCTGAAGTGTGTTGTGTCTTCGGGCTATGCTACCTACCTTACTTATAGGAGAGGCCTCCACGAACCTATCAGTGGCATCTGTTCATGAGCCAGCCCCATCCCGTAAATGTCCACATGACAAATACCGTGTAGAAATGCGGGTTTGCTCCTGGTCCAATTGGCCCTTTCATGGTCAGACGATCATGACCCAGGAACTAGTCTCAAAAAAAAAAAAAAAAAAAAAAACCCAGTGCAGGCTATTGTTTGTTGGGAGCCGAATTTTATCTTTATTACCCTATCAAAGAGCTTCTGGCACATGCATCATGGGAGGGTAGAGAAAGAGCCGACGAAGAGAGTGACAGAGACAGAAGCACACGCTAATAAATGCGCCGCCCCAAGTCCCCCAGGCCAAAACCTGAAGCGTGATCGGGACGATGACCCGGCGGACTACGGATCGCCTCCAAAGCGTCCCAAACGCGACAGTACCCACGTTCACGGCACGTCAAGGACCGGTAATCTCGCAACCGCAGAGGCAGAGAAAGCGCCAAAAGGTACAGCCCGCACTCACGGACCCCAGGCGCTCCTGAATCCCCTTGCCGTCGACCAGCGCCTTTGTCGGAGCGGTCAGCAAACTGTCCGCCGCCGCTCCGGCAGCAAAGGGAATAATGCTGCAGGACGCTCCCCAGACATGGCCGCGCCATCTGCTGTCCACGGGCCGCTTCGGCGCAGCGTTCGCATTGCCGATCGTCAGCGCCGTAAGTCGGGGATGGCGATTGCGTCGCCGGTGGCAGGCCCACAAGTCAAAGCCTCCCGTGTTGGCAAACAAAAGAGCAAAGGCCGATGACACTGGGCCTTGAAACTGTCAAAATAACTAAAGAAACTGCCGATAGTCAGCCAATCGGTTTTTACTGAAACGAGCTGAGAATTGACGTCGGTGCCAACGTCTATTCCGTATCCACGGCTTGATCTGGCCTTGGGGAGTTTCATCTCATTTTGAGCAGGCGCTCGCACATCCAAGGCCCAATAATACTGGGTACGCCAGTCAACTAGATGGGAGTTGGAAGTTAATAACCGAAGGATGCAGAGAGCGTGGTCACGGTGGAGATGAATTTGCTTTTTCAGTCAAGCAGGGGCGTCTTCCATGGCAAGAAATACCTATTATCATGGGGCCGAAGTAAGCAAAGTCCCGTCAACAGTGAGCCAAAGACGGACCCCAAAGAACGACATGCATGCAGAAGTATCCTGCAGAATACCTGTAATGTGCATTCTTAGCACGGGTTGCGGCGGCGAGGCTGGGGGAGAAATAGTTTACTAACCCAAAGTGAGGTTGCCACCAAAGCACCTGGGAGAGGGGGCTGGGCTCGACAGTATCCCCCCAAAGACAAATTCGGCGTGATTCAGAGGAACTGGCATCATATATCGACCACTGCATTATTTACTATTGCCCTTTTTGATGAACAATACTACGAGTAGTGAAAGATGTCAAGCGGGAATCCGGACATAATCGTAACCAACCTCTGCCCCTATGCATCCCCATACCTACGGTACCTTCCATTTCGCAAATTGATTAGGGAATCTATCTGTCAACAGACCGGCTGATCAGCCTCTTGATCTTTTCACTGAAACTGGTCATCGAATGAATGTCGGAAGCGCAGCATCTCTTTTGTCTTGGGTGAAGCAATTATCCAGAGTACCGTGGACTCAACCTGGCTCTGGCGGATTTCCGTGGGAACCAGTTCGGTAACCGTACCTACCTACATGGTAAGTTGGCAGAGGCCTTCTGCCTGATCCGAGAAGTCGGTATCGCCATCACTAGTGTCGCTCGCAGCTTCATATGGGCAGCCAATCGGTTGACGGAGATTGCCCGTCATATCCATGATCATGGCGGCAAGATCGACGTCGTACGCTCTCACCAATTCCTTCCACAACTCATCCTTCCACTTGCTCACCGATGCTGCATCTTCCTGGCGCATCGAAAAGGCAATGAGAATCTCCATCACCTTGAATTTCTTGGGGTGTCCTGGAGAAAGCACCCCGCCGCCGGTGCTGTCGGAGCCAAGGACAGACTCGAGCATCTCCTTCCCTTCCTTCTGCTTCGTAGAATCCTGAAGCCAAAGATGACCGAGGATGAGAGACGCCTCAAGAGCCAAAGCATCCTGGTCCCCAAGTAGTTCCACCAGTTCCTCCCTTGCATTCTCTATGAGCTCCTCAGCTTCAGCGGTGCCTCGCAGGCAATCCAAATCATCGCCATCTTCTTCTTCTTCTTCTTCTTCTTCTTCTTCGCGGTCGGCTCGCCGCCGCCTGCTGGCACTCTTGTCGAGTCTCAGCTGTCCGAGGCAGAGCTGTGCCTCGAGATACTTGACCCTCGCAGGCCTGGACCCGCTCGGTCCGTCGGCCAACCTCCTGAAACCCTCTCTAGCTTCGACGATGTAATGTTCTGCCCGAGTGAAGTCCATCCGCTCCCGGCAGAAGCGCCCGTACCTCAGCTTTGCTTCGTTTCCATCCATCGAGTGCCACTTGCCGGACCCTCGGAAGCCCCTGATTGCGAGAAGGTACATCCTCTTTGCCTTTTTCTTACTCTCGACTTCTCGGAAGGCAGCATACACTCCCGCCAGGTCCATGGCGCAAAGCAAAGCAGCCTCATCCGTCACCACCGCGGCCCTATCCGCGGACCTACCCGCGGACCGCCGCTCCGACGAGCCCCTGATCGGCTTTTTGGCGTTTCCATTATTCCGCAGCTCGGAACACGCAGTCGAAACATTCGAAAATGCAGAAAACGCTTGTTCGTACATGGCCTTGGATTTGCCGAGCTTGCCCATCGCAAAGTAGACGGCGCCGAGCGCTCGGGCGGCTTCCGCCGTAGATCGATGATTAGGTCCCAGGGTCTCGTCAAAGCCGTGGCGCGCCCGCTCGCACGCCTCCTCGGCCTTGTTCAGTGTCTTCATGTCCAGGTAGAGGCGGCCGAGCGATAGGCTCGTCTGCAGCGTGGCCTGGCAAAAGGCGCCCATCGTCTCGACATAGCTGCTGTACGCTTCTCCGAGGACGCGTTCGGCCCTTTCCATGTCGTTTTTCTTGGCGTAGATGCTGCTGATTTGCACTGCCGCCTGCAGGTAAGGCAGGGTCTTGACGCCGCCGAGCAGCTCCAAGCCCTTCAGAGCCAGTTCCACCTCCTTCTCGGCTTCGGCCAGCCTGCCTTGGGACTCGTAGACCGCCCCGAGAAATGCCCGCGCCTCGCACACATCAGTCGCGGCGCCGTCGAGGCGAGAAGATTGATCATGTGTCTGCCGGTCCGACATGCTTATTGCTTCCTTGCACAGATCAACAGCCGCGGACGAGTCACAGTCTCTGAAGTAACGAACCTTGGCTTGGCCGAGCGTCGCCCGGAAGATCAGCGGCCGTGCCACTTTCTGCGTCTTTGCGGTTTCGAGGATGGTCTCGAGCAGGGTGGTCACCTTGTCAAAATCGGGCTTCTGCCGGAGCAGCTCGACCTTGGAAAGCGCGTAGTCGGCAGAGAGCCTTATCAGTGTCGCATCATCGGATGCCGCACTGGCGCCCTGGACACCTTTTGGCCGAGCCATCTTCCGAGCCTGCTGGAGCTGAAGCTCGGCATCGTCGAGCCTTTGCTGACTGCAAAACAGCAGCCCAAGGTTGAAGCGCGTCAGACCAAGAATGGCATGCTCCTGGTTCCACGTCCTGCTCAGATCGCCTGCCGCCTTGTCCGTCGCCGAGGGCCAAAAGTGTTTGACAATGCCGCCGTAGGCTCGCGACAGCTGCACTTCGGCCTCTGCGTGCTTTGAGCGGAGCATATAGTTGACACCCAGATTGAGAGACGTGATGGCGATGAGGATGTGGTGCGTGTGGAACATGGTGTTGAACCGACCCAGTGCGCGCTGATAGACGGCGGCCGCTGCTTCTAGCCCGTCTTCGCCCTTGCCCAGCCCGGCCAGACCATGACAGCTTGACCGAAAAGAGCTGAAGGCTTCGATGATGTCGCCGGCGGCACCGCCTCCAAACTTCCTCAGTGCCTGTTTGTACACTTCGGCGGCGTCATCGAATCTGAACTTGGCAACTTGCAACAGAGCCAGCTCGGCGATGGTGTCGAGTTCGAGCCTGTACCATCTCTCTTCATCCCCGATGCGATTGACCACCTCCTTCTTATCTTCTGGAGCATGGTTCGAATTTTGCGTGTGCGCGGCGGACAGCTTCAAGGACATGCCAACGTGCCTGGCACCTCTTCTTTGTCTCTTCGGCTGTTTACATTCTTCGAGAATTTCCTCAAAGAGTCGCTGCGCATTATCCAGATGCTCTGCCAAACCGTCCCCTCCGCCTCCTTCTTCCCCTGATTGCTCCAGCATCTTTGCCTGTCTCAGATGGACGTTTGCGAGCGAGTACTTTGTCGATAGACGGTGCATGGGCCGGCGTCGGTCGAAATTGTGGTAATGGGAGTCAATAACGCAGCGATACGTCTTGATGGCGCAGTCTAGTCTGCCGTGATCCGAGTAAATATCTCCAAGCATCTTGACCCCGACCAATGCCTTCTCGCTTGGCAAGCCGCTGGGACCCGCGATCAAGGAGAGAGGCACGCAGCCTTCGAGGTCAACACCGTTGCTCACCAGATACCTTGCCGCGGCTTCGTTGTTGGTCCTGAGAGCGGTGATCAAGTGTTCTCTGCTTGCCTGAGGCGGCGTACTGTCAACTTCCAAGACCCGGGCATTCGGCGACTCTGGCTGTCGTGAATTTCCAAGTTCCTCTCCGAGTCCCGAGTCGAGCCCCCACGCGCTGCTAGCCGCGCACCCGGTCTCCGAAACCTCGCCGAAATGTAGTAACGACTCGTCCTCCGAGTCGTCGGCCTTGACCGATGCGTCGTGGTCGTCGTCGTCGTCAGAATCATCATTCCATTCATCCTTGTCCCAACTTCCGTTCCCGGAATACGCTCGCATCAGATCCTCTACCTTGCATCCCCTCATGCCCCTCGAACCGTTGTCGGTCCCGCCCAGCCTGACAGTCCAGAAGTGGTTCTTCGACCAAGGACTCGGAAGCGGCCTCCCTAGATGGGACGAGGATCGTTCAAACACGGCTCCTATGTAGCGGCATTTCAAGAGAGGGCCGTGCCTGACCAGGCTAGTGGGGACGACCAAAAGGGCAAGTGACTCCTCAGACATTGCTAGTAGCTGGTCCCTGGGGTGCCGCAGCAAAAGGCAGCGCTCCCAATGGAGAAGGGCGGTTTTCACCTTGACCACGGCCGCAAGGTCGTTGCCGTAGGCCTTGACTCTGTCGACATCTTCGGCCGACAATGTCCGACAGCGCCACTTACCTTCGACCGCTCCGGTCTCATCGATTTCCAGCACGTCGTACGACGACGACCTGGAGGATTTGGAGGCCGGCCCGTCTGCGATCCCCGACCCGGGGCTCTCCACCGGCATGTCTTCAAGAGTGGCCGCGCACCAAGAAAAGCCGCCGCGGCTGCGCATCGTCGGCTTGCCGTGGAAAAGGCAGGCGTAAGGGATCTTGCCCACGTACTTGAGCACCTCGGCCGTGATCAGACTCTCCCCGAGCGTGAAGTCGCAGTCCGGGACCCCGGCAAGGAGAGCGGCGATGACGGCTCGGTCGCGGGCCCAGGAAGTACTGCGGCACGATAATATAGCGAGCAGATCCCCGACGTTGCCGATGGGTCTGCGAAGCCGGCGGACGAGCGTCGTCGCGAGCCAGTGGGCGCGGGACGCGACACCCGGGCCGCGTGCCAGGACGTCCTCATCGAGATCCTTGATGACGGTGCCGCCGCACTGCCCGGTCGGGTCTCTGAACAGGACCTTGACCCGCTTCGACATGGCCAGTTCCAGTGCCGTCCATCCGCGGGTGAACCAGGTAGAGAGAACGAGCGCGACGCAGGGGCTTCCGTCGTCCCCCCAGGGAAAGTTGAGCAGGTAGGCATCGTGGACGACGGTGTACTCGGCGTTTGCGTAGTTCGCATGCATCACGTTCAGAGCCTTGCTGCGAGCTTTTGGCCGCGTGGGGATCGACAGGGCGTCCCACCAGATCGCCTCGCACCCGAGCCTCTGGGCAATGTCGGCGAAGAAGTCAAACAGGCAAGAATTGACCGTGCCCGGGTCTTCGGGGCCGACACCAGTCCCGTCTGACCAGACGTGCGAGATGGCCACGTATGGAACCCCTGGTCCGCTCAGCTTGGCAGACCTGCACAGCCAAGCGGTGCTCTTCCCCAGCTCCAGAGCCGTCTCGAGCAGCTCGGTGGGAAACCTCTTTTGATGGCACGACTTGGTTCCTGACTCGGGCGGCGCCGATCGGCTGCCGACGGTGGCTCTTCTCGAGCCGGTGCCACTCGGCCACCCGGGGCTTTCAACTGGCTCACCTGCTTCGGCCGTGCCGCCGCGGCCGCCTCCATGATTTCCTCGGTCGCATTTGTGCAGCCGAGTCACCGATGTGCTGTTCATCTGTGCCCACTGGCACTTGCTGGGAGTGCAGAACCCGTGGCCGTCATGCTGAAGGCTTTCCTTGTGCGGCTCGAGCGCGCCGGCAATGTCGGGGAGGTCGTGCTGCTTGCGGTCGCTCGCGTTGATCAGGCTCCAGAAGCGGGTTTTGCAGATGCCCATCCCCTCAACCTTGTGCGCCGCCCGCTCGATGGCGGGCAGCGTGATGATTGAGAGCAGGAGGCGGTCTCCGGGCCACCCGTCAAACCTGTCCGACGGGCCTATGCCCATCTGAGACTGGATTCCGGCCATCCAGTAAACGACGCTGGCGACGTGCGCCAGGTGTATCTGCCTCGACTCTCCCCGCTTTCCTGGAGCAAAGCGGCGGCGCTCCTCCGCTTTCCTGTTGGCCTGGATGAGGTTCCTCTTCAGGATTCTGCAGCAGCCAGAGATGGCCCTGGCGAGATGCGTATGTGCCCGAGAAAGCTTCTCGTCCTCGCCCATCCCGGCTTGGCAAGACATGCAAACGAGAGCCCACTCTCTGAAGGCCGTCCAGCCGCAATCCGGAGCCGTGACGGCCATGGTCTGCTTGACAGCCACACAGGGGCCGTGGCTGCACCGCCGGACCCTCGCTTCGATGCACAGGTATGCAAGCTGAGACAGGAAAGCCGCTTTGGATTCCGTCAACTCGCTGATGAAGTTTGGGTTCGTCGCCCACAATCCGGCGCGGAAGCCCGAGTTCGCGCAGGAGGAGCTCGGTGATGAATCATCATCTTGGGCGCCATGATAGTTACCATCCGACAGCAGACAGCTGCGGAACTCCAACCCATCTGCTTGGATGCTTCGGTCCCGATCGTCATGGTGCCCACGCTGCCGGACAAGACATTGGTCGTCAGGGTCGTCATCGCTGGACGAGTCATCTCTCTGATCAGAGTCGTCGTCGAACGCGTCGTACCCAATTTGGTCATCCGTCACTGCCGGCCCTGTAACTTTCTTGACAAGAAGTTTGTGGTAGGCGTAGGCCTGGGGGATCGTGGGAGCCTGGAGTTTTGGAGGACGTGGTTTCTGTAGCCCAACTGGCCCTTGGTCGCGGACCAGTTGTGTGGTGGTCCCGGCCCCGTGCCTTGCGAGCACTGTTGACAACATTCTTTTTCTTTTTCTTTTTCTTTTTTTCTCTTTTTGGTGAGATGCTCGTGAGCTCGTGAAACTTGAGAAATGGTAGGAAAAGGCAATTGACCGCTCGGTCAGGTACGTTCGTCCAAGATTGTCGATCACCTGTCGTTGAAGCGGTCCAAGTTGGCTGAAAACTCGAAAGAACTTCATCTATCCACGATGGCTCAAGCTGAGCTCCATGGATAGAGTTGGCCCCCAAGAACGGAGGCATAGATGCATACTATTCAAAGGAGCCACTGCACACAGTGGCGATCCCCTTGTTGGTTTGTTGGCGCGGTAAATACTCAACAGCGTGAGTCAGAGTATGCCATTATACATATATCCAGGGGTCGTCCCCCGATTGGATGGATATGCGAGCCGCCAATAATTGTGCCTGGGGTTGTGCACCACATCTGACACAGTGTGCCTCTGCCAGGTAACTGGGAGCATGTGTTTTGCATGGCTCTCGAGGTTCCTTGGGACTCATCTGAGGACTCCTGGCTCCATACCTCTCACCGCCGGAGGAACTCGTAGATCTGGGATTGGGGTTGGAGGGGGGGGGGGTTGGTTGCGGCCGCGGCGCGGAACCTCAAAATGGACACGCTTGTCATGCCTGCCCAAATAAAACTGTTTTTTGGCGCCTTGCTTCCAACAGCGAGTTGTTATCGTTATTGGCTTTTATTTGAGAATGACGGCGGCTACCCGTGCCACGGCCCTACTTTTGGACTCACCCAACAAAACAAGGGTCTGGTGCAGATGCTCCATACCTTGAAAAAAAAAATAAAAAAAAAAAAATAGTGGAATCCCATAACGTGCGCTTAACCACATAACAAGAATCTTTCCATTGCAGAAGGTGTATTTTTTTTTCCCCAAAAAAGGGGCGGTAGGCCATTTAATTATTCCATGGTGGGCAAGAAGCCCCCAAACTCGAAACACGGAAAAATAATAAGTTGCCTACTTTACATTTTCATCTCATATAAAGGACGGAGGAACCTCCCCAAAAAAAATGTGTTGCATATATCAAAGGTTTATATAAGATTGTATATAATATATATCATATATCACATTGTTCCCCCTAGATAGCCCCGGGATAAACATCACCAACTAAGGTACTGGACTAACCCCCAATCTCTTATCCTCTCATTTACATCCCGGATATTCCCAGAGGCTGAGGAAGCATCTTCTACTGCCCAGCAGGCGGCACGAGGAGGTAAATCTCGCCCTCGGCGCTGTTGTCGCTGCCGACAAACAGGCCGCGGCCGGCGGGGTCCCACGACGAGGCCGTCAGGCGGAAGCAGTTGCTCATGGTCAGGCCGTTGGCGGTGCAGCTGCCCGGGTTGGTGGCGCCAAAGATGTCCTTGTAGCCCGTCATGCTGTCGGCCGGGGCGACGGGGTCGTAGCTGCCGTCGGCGAGCTTGGTGAAGGGGATCTGGACGACCTTGAAGCCCGTGGCGGGCTGCCTGTCCCAGCTGCCGTGGAAGGTGACGTACATGTTCTTGGCCCCGGCGTCGAACGTGTTTGCGATGGGCGCCGAGTGCGCCTGGAACGAGAGCCGGGGCGCGACGGCCTTGCCGTTGCACGTGGCGTCGTTGTAGGTGCTGTTGGGGCTGACGACAAAGTGCGAGCCCGTCTTGAGGCCCGAGTTGGGGAAGTTGGCCGCGTTCCAGACGGTAAAGCAGGTCGGGTAGCCGTACCACGCGTTGCGCACCTTTGTCGGGTCGCCGAGGTTGTTGAGCTTCTCGGCCGGGTTGTCGGTGTGGATGTCGCGCCGCTGACCGTTTTCGGTGCGGGTAAAGTCCTGATTATTATTAGTTTGCCCCTTTTTATCTTATTTTTAACCAAGGAAAACTCACATCACCGCTGTTCTCCACGCCCCAAAAGACGCCGTTGGGATCGGCGGTGAAGCCGATCTCGTTGCGGAGGCCGTAGCCAAACACCTCGCCTTCCGTGTTGTAGTTGTACCCGCCGGACGGCGCCTTGCTGACGTCAAAGACCTTGATGATGGCGCGCCCCGTGCTCGGCGACGCCGAGGCCATGTCGAAGTTGGCGTTGCTGCCGACCTGGAGCAGGATCAGGTTGGGGTTCTGCGGCACCACGGCGATGGTCCTCGACGAGTGGATGCCCGTCGACATGCCCTTGACGATGGTCTTTTGGTTGCTGATCTTGCGGGCGACGGGGTCGTACGACCAGCTCCAGGCCGTCGTCTCGCTGCTGGCGTAGATGGTCTTGCTGTCGGGCGAGATGTCGAGCCCGTGGTTGATCTGGTTGCCCGAGATGAGCATGGCGGTGCTGTTGATGCAGCCGTCGGCGCCGAAGGTGTGCACCGAGATGCCCCTGGTGTTTTGCGACACCAGCATGTTGCCCTCGCTGTCCCAGACGACGGTACGGACCTGCTTGAGCCCGCCCGCGATCTTGACGGCCGACCAGCCACCCTCGACCTTGTACTGGTAACGCATGGCCGCAACGCCGCTGCAGCTCTTGGGGACGGGAAGCTGTCTGACAGCAGCATCGGCCCCTGTTTTGTTTTTTTCTGGTCAGATCTTTCCCTCTCGGTGTTTCAACTCTGTCACTTTTCATCGCTCAAAAGCACACACATACCAGAGCCCAGGGCCGCTACAACAGCGGCGATTTTGAACAAATGCATCTTTTTTTTTGTTTTCCCTCTTCTATGTCGTCTTGGCGTTTGAAAACAGTGTAGAGGGCAGGCTGGTGACGATATCCCCAGACTGCAAAAAAAGAGCAAACACGGAAGATGGAGGAGGAGGGATAACGGGAACGAGCTTATACAAGAATCCCAGGGGCAAAAACTAGGTATCTAGGTACCTATGTATGTAAGTCAAACTTGGCGATGATGGCCAAGACGGGACGGATCGGTGCTCATCATTCCATGGCATTCATCAAAATATCTCTCTCTCTCTCTCTCTCTCTCTGCTTGATGATCATTGGGGTTTGATTGAACTGAAAGCTTCTTTTCCCCAGCCAACCGTCATCTCGGAATCACAGTCGCCAATATAGTGGGCTTTGATAGCCTGTTCGGCAGTTTGGCTCCGGCCTGGTTGTATAGTATGCGGGGACCATTTTATTGGCCCTCCTTTCGTCCAAAGTAAAAAGCTGATATTAAGGCCCATCGACTCTGATATATAGGTTGACGACGACGCGTTCTTGTAGTATGGGGGGGAAAGCTCGGAAAATTAAAATCCATGGGGGGGGGGGGATGGATGGGGGGTTCAAAGGACAGGGGCGGGATAAATTCTGGAAAAACAAACCCCGCTTGATGATCGAAAGAGGCTGCCGAGTTCCGAGATTGATGGAGGATGAGTATTCATTAACTATGATGGATGCCTGGACCTTATTTCAAAATGATTGATAAAAAAAATGCGTGGATGAGCCAAGTCACTTGTTGAAACACGGATTGAAAAGATGGACGTCAAGAAATGTTCAAGTGGTTTGTGGTTTTGATGGCCTTGGCTGCTCAAGCTTTTCTTGGGTGGAATGCCGAGGGCATGGCGGGTGGTATTCTACCTCTTGTGTGCGTTTACAGGTCTTGTGTAAACGAAAAAGGGGGGTCGCGGGAGGGGGGAGGAGTTCGCTCTCCACGTGGCGCTGACAAACTTGGCAATCCTCATTGTCGGTGGACGGATGCCTCCGGTGGTGCTCCAAGGTTGTATCATTTAATAGCCGGGAAAAGCTGTCGAGTCCGTGGGTTTCAACCCCTGCTCGTCCCTTCGTTGTTTTGTTGACCGGGGTTTGACCGTCATGTTTATGTCGTCTCGAAGGGATTGAGAGGAGAGAAACAATTCGAGATGATCATCAAAGCATACATTAGGTTGGAAAATGGGGTCGCGATGATAATGTTGAATCCGAAAATGTTGGCCCGTCATGTGATTTTGTAACTCCTCGTTGATGTCATATCCTAAGGTTAATTATGTCGATGTTCGGCCTCACATGTGCCCCCCGGTCCGGGGTCTTTTTATGCACGCATTCTGCCAAAAGTACGGAAGGCAGGCAGTTCCTCCCCCTCAATGGAACTTTCGGTCATTCCCTCGACATTCAATTGCTAGAGGGTATCAATTACAATCTTTAGTTTTTGAATTATTGTCAAAGATAGGTACTTACCTACCTACCTTACCTGGTAACTAGCAAACAGAGACCCACATCGTCACACCCCCTAAACCCCTGAAATCATCGAACTGCGTCAATATGCCCCTCTACTTCCTCGCTATTCTCGAGCCCAAGCCGGACAGGACGGCGCGCGTATGTTATGTTTCCAAAGTGCCCAGGTATCTACCTATAGTGGTCGTGCCGAGCTAACTTGGAATCCCTTGCGACAGCTCAAAGAAATCTGTCAGTCGGTAGCAGACCACGTCAAGGAAAACGAGCCAGGTGTTCTCAAGTATCAATGGTTCCTCAGCGGCCCTCCCGAGAAGCCCAAGATATACGTGTGGGAAATGTATAACCCTTCCCCCCTCAGAGACCTTCCTTTGTCCCTCTGAAGGTTTTATTAACGGTTACTGCAGTTACAAGGACCAAGAAGCCATAGAGAATCACAAGAAGAGTAGTAAGATGGCTTGGCTGGTTGAGATTGAGCAAAAGGAGAATAACCTTCTCTCCGAGATTCAGGTTGTTCCGCTCGAGGAAATTGCGGGTTGGGCAGGCAGGGATTGATCGAGAGGTAGGTAGGTATATTCCTATCTATGGAGCTAGGATACTGGTGGTGGTTGCTAAGAGGATGACAGCAAGGTACCTAGCTGAAATACTGCGATGAACATGGTCACGATCCCCAAGAACAGTACCCGGGCAAAAGCAGAGGTGCATACAAACAGCCTGAGAGATCATGACACGCCTCCATACCTAGGTAATCCAAACACATTGAATGGGAACTGAATATACCTGAATTTTGATAGTGCACCTTGTTTTTTTTTTTAAAAAAAAAAACACAAGAACCTCAAGCCTTTTCCCCCCCACCCTTCGAAACTTTTATCCCATCAGATCATCCCTCCCTTATTACCTTAGACGCAAATTCCACCGCAATCAGCCCCTCCGTGCATGGGATCGCAATCATCCCTCGGATCATCAATGCAGACCTTGTTCTTGTCCTTGCAAGGAATGCCCGCGAACCCGCCGCAAAACTCGGGCGTCACGCAGATTCCCGGCCTGTCGCACGCCATGCCGCACCCGGACACGCGAGGGTCGTCGACGCAGATCTGGCCCTTGGGGCACTCGAGGGGCGTGACTCTGAATCCGCCGCAGGGCTGGTAGGTTGGCTTGGGGGTCGGAGTCTTGGTGGGAGTCGGCGTGGGCAAGGGGACTCGGCGGGTGCAGGTTCCCAAGCATCGGTTCTCGTCGGTGCAGGCCGCGTCGGTGAAGTGACAGACGTAGCCGGTAGGGCAGGGGGCGATTTTCAGGCCGCAGGGCCGGCGGTCGTCTGCCGGGACGGCGACAGCAAAGGATGCCGCTGCCGTCAGGGCGAGGGTGAGGATTGTGAGCTGCATGTTTTTGGACCGCTGTGTTACAGGTTTGTAATCTATTCTTCTAAGGTTGATTCGAGATTGAGAAGAAGAATGAGGATGATAACATTTCAGCAAGAAATGAGGACATCTATCTTGATTTTTGTAGTTTGGACAAGCAATGATCTAAAGAAATTTTAATTCTTTTTTTTTAGGTGTTTGTCTGTAACATACCTACTTACCCATCCAGGTAAGCGGAGATATGAACACCTTTAGGTGACGGTCTTCCTGTCTTGGTTTCGGACGTCACCTCACCATCTCGCTCGGCTGAAGTCAGTAGGTAACTATGACTCGCTTGTGACGTGCCCTGCATTCCACAAGTACGACAGTGTGTGTTTACAATGGGAACGTAAAAAAAAAAAAAAGTTTGGAAACATGAAATGAGAAAAGCCAAGCCGGGAAATTTGAACCATGTTTGTTTTCCATTGTTATACTTGCAAATGAGTATGTATAACGGTTTAATTACGTTGCCTATATACACTATCTATTTTTAGAAAAACAAAATCGATGGAGAGGGTTCAATGTTCCCTCTCGTCAACAAGATATTAGGACATACAAAATGTTCAAATCGGCAACCTCCGCGAACCCTGGAGAACAGATATCCTCAACAGCCAAGGGTTCGGTTAAGACAGACCCAAAGATTCCGTGGAATGGATCTGCATGGGGTGGTAACACAGATACGGGGTGACATTTTGTCCGCTTATATGTCTTGCCATTTCGTGTTTTCCTGTGTCTTGCCAGGATGGTTCAGCCGTTCAAGGCCCGCCGAATGCAGAACGGAGGTAAGCGTAGACTTTTACCTTGTTGCTCAGCCCATAAGTACCATACTACTTCTTGCACACAACCCCCTCCCCCTTTTTTATTTTTTATTTTTTAATTTTTAATTTTATTTTTGATACTAAAGTAATCCAAACGAGCATCTTGACCAAGCGACCGTAGAGTTGATCCAAAATGAACACAAGAGGCCGCCTACAGATGAAAGCGTGCACACATGTCGAAGCTTTGCTGGCCAATGCGTGTGCGTCGAAAAGTACGTAAATAAGGTATAAATAGGTGGGTATGTATGTAATGTACAGCACCTACCGAGGTGCTATGACTAATACCAACTATATGATTTGCAAACAGCGGGAGAAATACCCTAAAATTGGATTGCATCTAAGCTACTAATTCTCTACCTGCAGGAAAACTTGAAAATCATTTACATTATAATTATGATTGGTTACTTTTCAACTTTTCATCTCATCCTGTGCCTCTGCTAGTAGTCTAGAATTAGACCAGACTGAAACTAAACGCCGCGGGCCCCCCCCCTCCCCCTTCTCACAACCATATCTCCACTATCAAACAAAGTTGTTTGATTTATCTTCAAGTCACACAATCGTCCTTGCCGCAATCTCAAAACTCAAACTCTGGTTGTTGGTGGGCCCTACCTACCTTACCTACCCCTACCCAAAATGATTTTGTCTTCAGAAAAAAACCCTTCGCTCTGCGACCCCACATTGCGTCATTTTCTCAAACAGTCATTCTTTGAAACGTCACGACTGCTATTTTCAAACTGATTTTGTTTCGAAAAAAAAGAAAAGAGAAAAAAATCCTAAATTTTTTTCATGTTTTATAAACCTTGACTTACACAACAACAAAAGTCCAAAACCCCACCAACAACAACTCCCACGTGCCAGTCGAGATAACCAAAAAAAAAAAAACAAAAAAAAAAAAACACCAAACTCGCAATGGCTTCTTCGTCTTCCTCCTCCCCATTGAGGGTCGGCTTCGTCCCCGAACACTTCTCGACCCCGATCCACTTCGCCAGGAAGCACTACGGCCTCGACGCCGAGCTCATCCCGTTCCCATCGGGCACCGGACACATGATCACGGCCCTCCGGTCCGGCGAGATCGACGTCGGCATCGGGCTCACCGAGGGCTGGGTCGCCGGCCTCGGAAAAGTCGAGAACCAGGGCTCGGAGGAGGGCGACGGCGGCGACGACGGCGGATACCGCCTCGTGGGCACCTACGTCGAGACGCCGCTATGCTGGGCCGTCTCGACCGGCGCCGGCCGGCCCGAGATCCAGTCGCTCGACTCCCTCAAGGGCGGCAAGGTCGGCGTCTCGCGCATCGGCTCCGGCAGCTACGTCATGAGCTACGTCCTCGCCGACCAGCGCAACTGGCTGCTCCCCACGGCCGGTGCCGCCGGCGCTTCCGAATCCACGGGCGCGCCGTTTAGCGACTTTGTCGCCCTCGACACGTTTGAGAGGCTGCGCCGGGCCGTCAACGACGGCACTGCCGACTTCTTCATGTGGGAGCACTTCACGAGCAAGAGGTACTACGACAACGGCGAGATCCGCAAGGTCGGCGAGATTTACACCCCCTGGAGCAGCTGGAAGATTGTCGCCTCGACCAGGCTGCTGCCGCAGCAGCAGCGGTCCGCAAAAAACGGCAGCGTCGACGAGCGCGTCGAGGATCTGCTGGACCGACTGAACAAGGGCATCAAGCACTTCAACGAGAACCACGACGAGGCCGTCGGCTACATCAGCACCGAGCTGGACTACTCCGAGGAGGACGCCAGGGAGTGGCTAAAGACGGTCAGGTTCCCCGAGGCCACGCAGGGGGTGGATTTGGAGGTGGTCAAGACGACGGTCGACGTCCTCAAGAAGTCGGGCGTCTTGAAGCTGAGCGGGGGGATGAAGCCCGAGGAGATGATTGCCAAGCGACGATGAAAAAAAACAACAAAAAAAAAAAAAAACATCCAAAACAAAAATAAATAAATAAATAAAAACCGATTGCGGGGTGGGAACGGTTGGGGGGAGAGGCACATACAATGTGATGGGTACCATATGATGGTCATGTACTACAGCAAGGTATGTACCTTACGATATAGAGCAGGTACCTACGTATGTATTACACATATTATTATTGCGTGAAAACAAATAGACAGCGCGCAAAAGATCAGCGCCCGACGTTTGAGTTTCGTCGCAAATGGCGCCAAACATCCTTTCCAACCAGCAAACAGATTCTCTAGAAACTTCATGATCCTGAGATAATCAAGACACCCGCAAAGGGTCCTGCCAAGAGGAGATGGCGCAGGGTCCCCAAGCAGTTGATCACCAT
This sequence comes from Cladorrhinum samala, assembly GCA_033576145.1. Taxonomy (NCBI): domain Eukaryota; kingdom Fungi; phylum Ascomycota; class Sordariomycetes; order Sordariales; family Podosporaceae; genus Cladorrhinum; species Cladorrhinum samala. The sequence goes on from MU864964.1 coordinate 161,558, forward strand.
CCCACCCCGAGACATGCTTTTCGCTTTTACGTATTTCTAAAGGACAGGGTTTGCTTTGAGCTGAAAAAAAAAAATCCGTCTGAGACACTTACAGCAGATCAATCACTAGAACCGGTAAACCGAGACACACAGCAACAACAACAAAAGGGTAGATCTTAACCGCTCTCAGGGCGAGTCTTTTTTGTATTCTCTCTATTTTGTTTTGGTTGCTTATATCCTGTCTGACCTATCATCGTCAAAACAGAAAGACACCTCGCAAAAAATTTTCCATAATCATGCGTCATTACCTCCAACCCAACCACCATAAAATGGGGATATAATAACAACCCAAAAAAGAGATTAAAATAACAATGCATAATAAAACATCACATCACGCCAAAGCTATCCCTTTAAATGGTATAGCGGAAAAAGGTAGCATAATCACCCTTCTCCCTCTCGGCATGCTTCTCCTCCTCGGTGTACTCGCTCGGGGCCTTGTACTCGCGGTCGCGGCGAGCATTCTCGCGGCGCAGGTAGATGGTCATCCAGAGCGACAGGATCAGGGCCATAGCCTGGCAGCCCAACAGAGTGGCGAAGCCAGAGAAGTATCTGGGCTTGTCCTTGGCCCTGAAAAGGTATGCCGAGATGGCACCGCCCAGGTTGCCGAAACCGACGTGCATGGCGATACCAACACCGCGCTTGAGGGAGCCGCCAATATTGTTACCGTTCCACGCCACACCTTGGGGAACGTTGGGGTAGATTCCAGAGGCGAGCAGGAAGCAGCCGAGATAACGGGCACCCGCGTTGGCGGTGGCCAGGAGGAGAATCAGACCAACGATGGCCATGGCCATGAAGAAAATCATGAAGCTGCCGCGCTGGCCGAGCTTGTCGGCATACCAGCCAGCGCCGACACAGAACAAGCACGCGACGACGTAGGGCGGCACCGTCATGAGCTGGGCCATCTCGGGGGTCTTGGCGGTACCCATCTCGTTGATGATGGTCGGCAAGAACAGCGAGTACGAGTAGAGGCCGGTGTACACTCCGATCGTGATGAACATGTGAACCCAGATCTTCCAGTCCTTGAGCGCGGCGAAGAAATACTTGATATCAAACTCGTCGGCGAGGGAAGAGCGGTCGCGCTTGAGCCGATCAGTGACCTCCTTGCGCTCCTCGGGAGTCAAGAACTTGGCCGTGCTGGGGTAGTCCTGCATGACAAAGAAGGCAACGATAGCTGTAAACAAGAACGGTTAGAGCCCATAAATCAGATACACTGAGCCTGAGCACCAGGGATTGGATCGTATAACAAAACATACCAACGATAACAGTCAGGATACCCTCAAGAATAAAAATCCACTGCCAGCCAGAGAGACCGGCGGTACCCCTCATCTCGAGGATGCCGCGGGCCAAGAGACCACCGAAAGCGCCTGCCGCAGTAGCAGCCGAGAAGAAGATGGCCATGCGCAGACCGCACTCGTGACGACGATACCACATCGTGATGCTGTTGCTCGTTTGTCAGTGTTCGTAACTTGTGTGAAAGACTGCCCGCCAATGGGAGCGCTCCTGCTTCTTCAACTTACTAGTAGGTGATGCCAGGGAACAAACCACCTTCGGCGAGCCCAAGAGCCGACCGCACCGCCATGAGGCCGGCGTAGTTGTGAACTATTCCCATGAGCGTGCAGCAGATACCCCAGGCAATCATGATGCAGGGGATCCAGACGGATGGCCGGAAACGCTTCATGGCCATGTTGGATGGAACCTCGGCGGCAACGTAGAAGGGGAAGAAGACGGCCAACGCATCGTTGTACTGAAGGCCTGTGAGGCCAAGATCCTTCTCCAACGAGTCGAGACGGGCATTGCCGATGTTTGTGCGGTCCAGGAAGGACAAGAGGTAGAGGAAGGAGAGGAAGGGAATCAAAGCCAAATCGATCTTGCGGATCAACTTCTTGGTGCTAGCCGCATCCCAGCCGGCGCTCTCGACCTCGTCGATGCTGTCGGCCTTGTAGGGGATCTTCTCGTTCATGCTGTCAGACTCGGTTGTTGGGACGTCGGCGCCCGACACCTCATCGGGGTTACCCATGGTGAAGGTGTAGGTGTGTATTGCTGTTGGGACACTGCGGTGCTGAGACACTGCGGCGACGTGCAGACTTTGAGCAACGCGGATCCGGCAAGTGGGATGCTGTGACTGCTCAAGGCGGCTCTCCTTGGAAAGGGACAAAAAGAGGGGAGCTGGATATAGGGAGGACGAGCAGGTGCTTCCCGTCCCATCTTATAGATGAGACCCCGACGACCGAGACAGACTGGCCCGCCCAGGTAACTATGCAGCCCATGAATGCACACCCCAGGACTGCGTCGCATCACCTTGGCGTGGAAATTCCCCATATCCATCCTGGCTTCCTCAAACAGGGGGTTAGTGGGAAGGCAAAGGAATGTGGGCCGAGATCTTGGCTCCCATCCCCTTTCCCGGCCGTTACCCGCCAGTTCACACGCCAACAACATGCCCAAAGCAAAACGCCACCGGAGGGAAGGAGGCAGGGAGCGGATCAACAAGGGGGAAGAGGCTTCTCTGCTGGATATGCCGTATAGAGCCAGGAAATGCTGCAAATCTCAGCCGTACATGTGTAAGTGGATGAAAATAGTCTGTACACTAATCTGCATCTGCAGCAGATGGCGCAGGCTTGTCAGCGATAAACGCCGAATAGGCCAATGCATTATCTTGTCCGGGGAACACAAGACTCGGTTTGCTGTGCTTTTGGCTCACCGTCGGCATGGCCAGCTCGCAAGCAGGTTGTCGTAACGGGGAATGATCGCCAGTGGCTTCCCCCAAGCAAATATTGTTTGGCTTGTTGGATCTCAACCATCATGTCTCTCAGCCTGCCCAGCCACGTCCGCCGCCATCATAATCTGTCATCACATCGCGCCTCTTTAACTACCGCGTCAAGACGGCCCGATATGCGCTGTGGACGGAGGAGATCAGTCACTTTGAGGCGGTCCTCATCATCCATCATCCATCATCCATGGTCCGTCAGCACGCCCAGCGTTGACTAAAATGCTTGGCTGCAGGGGAAAAACATTTTGGACACCGGCCTCGTCGTTGGTGTTTGCGAGACCGAAAACACATTGAACGTGGGGGGTGAGCCCATGAATGAGTCTTGATTGGGCCACCAGCTGCCCGGATCTGTGCAACATGTCCGGCTTGGCCAACATGGAGCTCCGCCATTGGGTGGCCGGCGAGGGGAGTGAATGTCGTCGACTCCCACCTCAGTTCTCGCAAACCAAGCTGCCCAGGCCGGACAATAGGCATCGAGGCAGGCCAAGCACCCATCCGAATCTCATCCCCGCACGTGGCTGCCACCAACGGCGGGCTGGATGAAGCCTTCGGGCAGATGGATAAATCGCTGGGCCATTGGCAGGGCATTAACTGGTGGCTGCATCGCCATCTTGGTGCGTCTTGGTTATCTTGGCCATCTCAACAGGGGCAAGCGTGTGTCGGTTTCTGACCACGTCCCGGCACTCGCAATCGAGTCGTGTTCTTCTAATGGTTCGACAGGTGCGACTGCAAGAGAGATCGACCGCCATGCTGCCATGGAATAGTTGGCTGCCGAGCATGTGGCTTCCGGACCGAAGGAGAGGTTGATGAGGGGGGGGGGGGACATCATGGCCTGAGAAAGAGAATGCTTCTGGAAAGTCTGGCATGACCATGGCCTCGGGGCTGCCGGGTTAACCCAATCCGCCTGGTCTCCCGGCGGGCACAGACGGTGGAGCTGAAGTTGAGCCAAAAAAGAAACACGATGATCTTTCATGATCACGAAAGTCTCATCACAGACCACACGGAGTTTTTCGATAGTCTCCCGCTCCTGCAGGGCTCGTACAAGCAGCGAGAAAGAAAGGGGGAGAGAGAGAGAGAGAGAGACACAGAAAGACAGAGAGAGATGATCGAGACCAGGGGCCTTGGTGTGCCGCAATCGTGCATATGGCAAACGCCAAAAGAGTGCAGCTGTCGGGACCTGACGGCGGGCCTGATTACGCGGTTGCAATATTGTCGGAGCCGCCCGCAGAAAAAAGGAAGGTGGCACAAACCGAAAGGGCTGGGCAGTCCGGCGCCTGCTGGACGACTCAAAAATATCGGTGAGAAAGGAGCCAACTCCCCAGGTACCTGAACTTGGCTGGCAAAAGAGGCTTGCTCTTTCCCAAGGCTCATGCAGTCTCCGTGGCCGGAAGGAAACACGGCCTGCAGCTCGAGGGGTTGGCTCCGGTCGAGTCGCCGGATCGCAGTTGAGGACGGTCGTCGCGGCTTCCCCAGATTCCCACTGGAGTCTGGTATCCGTACAGTAAAAATAAAAACAAGCTTAAAATTGAGGGGGGCGGCTGTGCTAACCCCAAATTTGCGGAGAAAACCCACAATCCCCCGCCGCAGACCGGGGCGTACGCACTCGACCGTTCCAGACCTTTCAAAGACCGACCTCGCAAACGGTAAAGCTCAAAAAACTTCGTGCAGGAGTGCGATTGGGCCAGGCTCAGCAGCCAACGAGATAGCCGACTCCCGTGGGGCAACAGCGCATCGATGCCACCCTTGACGGGCATCCATCGCTCCTTCCCGCCCATGCACACGTTTGGGGCCCTTCCTTCTCACACTAAACACAGGCTCTGACCAAGTCCCCGCTTCTTCTTGCCTGTGGGAAGGTGTGTTGGGCGTCTTGGGGTAACACCAGAAGAAGTTATCCCGGCCGTCCGAAGGCCTGGACCAAACCAGATGCCGACGTCCAAGAAGACAAACTGGACTTTCCAGAAGAGGCAGACCTTCTGCCAGTCTCCCAAGTCTGATGCGCATCAACATTTCTTGGATTCGTTGCGCGCACCAGAACCAACCGTCATCGATTTCCGTTCTGGTGGCAATGGCCGCCATCGCCAACATTCCCTTCGTCCATCACAGCCCCCAAACCGGCATCGCTTTCCCTCCCCCAAGAAAAAAACTGATCACGAGGTGGCACTGTCCGGAAATCAATCACCGCCAGGCCTGTTATTTTCCTGTCGCTCAATCCTAGATTCAGCAATTACCAAGCACAGGCCAAGGGCTTGGTACTGCAGCCATTCCATGGCAGCAAAGCCGTTTTTTTCTTATTCCCCGCCACGATGCTTGTGTTTCGGAGGTTGAGTGTTTAGGTACGCAAACAGAGAAACCATGACTAACAGCCGCCGTGAAATAAAGCATGTTGCTTATTATTACAATCAAACGTAGGCGCATTGATGATGATTGTTTTCCTGTCTTGTTATCCATCCTACACTTTTCTTGCAATTTCCCCACCCATGGCTCCCTTGACGCTCAGGCTTCCGCAGCATAAAACACCAAGACGAGCCGTGGAATTTTTGCCGTGTCTCACGTCCGTTGGACCCAACAACCAAGACGTCTGCTTCTCGGGTCAAGACAAAACCTGGGAGCCGGATTTTCCCCAAGTTCCCAAAGGAACTCGTCGTGTCACATTTAATACAAGGGACCCAACCTAGTGGAGCTCAGTGAGCCGTTGACGCCAGGGGGGTGGGAAAGAAAGAAGGATTCCATCTACTGCTATTCGTGTCAAATCTCAACTATCCACTGGGGTCTCCTTAAGTTAATCTAGACGCGCATCTCGCAGTCTCCGTCGTTTGGTCCACCACCCCGGACTCCTCGGCTGGGCTGGTAAGCTGACGCTTCCGCCGGTTAAATGAGGGTTGCATCTCGCGTTACCACGCAAACCCCCATCCACTATTCGCCATTTGCGTTTTCATTTTATCGTTGGGCTCGCACCGACAAAAAAGATTGAGCATCCAACTTTCTCCTCCAACCGTTGGCCGGGTTGCGGGGGTAGGTAGGTATCTTGGTTCTATTCGTAACCTCGAAATTTCAACTGCTACCCGAGGTAGCTTGCCGTTCAGAATCCGAACAAGGAGCGGTGATTGTTGATACGACATCTTGGCTATATGTGTTGAGATATCGGGACTTGGTCTTGATCCTCCAGCAATCAACAGTAGATGAGGGTTGATCCTGCTTCGCTGGGAGGCGAACAGCTCGCTTGTGAAACAAATTGTTTCGGTAAGCGGGGGTAAAAAAAAAAAAAAAAAAAATATTCTGCATTCTGAACGATTACCATATTGATATCAAACTCTTTTCTGATACGTGGTAATCAAGTTGGCAGAAGATGCATGCAACTGATTTGTTGCTCACACCCTGATAACGCTATGCAGAGCAAGGATTTACATTGAGTTGCCTTCTCGCCCAAAAAAACACCCCTGAACTCCCACTTGGGATGCACCCCGTCAACGTCTCACAACGTTGGAGCAGATTGGTACGGCACCAGATAGGGCTGCCAGCCATACCCTCTTGCGTTGCAGCCTGAGCCCCAACCGGATCCCGACAAAAACGTGTGCAGTAAAAGTAGGTACCTATGCTCCCATCATGGTGGGTATCCATGAATTGTGAGGCATCCGCTTGATGGTTTGCTGCTGCTGATGTTTATAACCCACAAGGAAGATGAGTGGTAGGTTTGGTTGATCTGCTGATTCGGAATTATCGGCTTTTTTTTTTTTTTTTTTTTTAAAGGTAAGGTATAGAAAGGTCTCATGTCTCAAAGTTATCGTTGAGACTGATTGGAACAAGGTAAGCAAAGCTTGACTGATGGTTCATGAATGTATATCAGTTCGATGAATAGTCTGTGAAGGATACCTAGGTAGGTACCCATATAGTCGTCTGGATCCATGTCGTTAACAAAAAGGTTGAAGAAGTTTATTTCAATGGGAACAACTAACTGCTGCCTTCCCTTGGGCTCCTCTTGCACAACCCCACATAAACGGAAAACAAATTCCCAAGTCCCTTTGTGTCTCACATCAGCAGAGCACCTCTTGCCGAACAGCCCGAATACTGCTCGCCAGTCCTTGCGATTGGTGGAGCAGTACCGGACAAACAAGCCAAACCTGATCGGCAAATACCGGGGGGCCTAAGAGGCAGAGGTCCCCGTTCGAGCCAGGCGAAGTAAAAACCCCAAAAGGGCTTTTTTCGTAACAGTGGGTGTACCTCCCGATATCGTGATCTGCCCCGTAAGCTTTTTCTCTTTCTTTTCCCCTTTTATTTACTCATTCCTTATATTGGCTTGACATAGAATGTTGAATACGAAAATGACACACCTGTTTTCCACAGAGTGCTTTACTTACCTAGCTTGGGCACAACACATTTAAAGATCACAAGTGCTTTTGGTAAGTATGGTAGGTAAGCAGGAAAATTATAATGCTAACTGGTATAATTTTGATTAAATTCTCCACGATACTTCTATTGCCGAATCACAAGTACCTTAGGTACTTACTCTACTATGTAAGGTAATCTTCTTGTCTTAAGCCAGTGCCCAGGCATCAAGCAAGCCCACCCTAAAGCCTTGACCCCCTATTCTCAGCCAGAACTTTATCGACAATCTCGAGATCGTCCTTCAGCCCCACGCAAAACTCGCCCTCGGGATCCGAAAACGTCTCGGCAAACATCAGCGCGGCGCTCCCGTACCTCCTCGCGGATTCGGGGTCCCCCTTTTCGTAAAACAGCTTCATCAGCACCTGGTAGTACTCGCCGACCTTTGTGATGAGCCGCTCGACCTGCGCGAGCTCGATGAACTCCTTGGTCATTTCGATCAGCGACTCGTAGGTGGTCGAGGGGTCCTGCATGCCGTAGAAGAGCTCGACGATTTGCTCGCGCCGGGCGTCCGAGGCCTCGATGGCCTGGGCGGGCGCCGAGCAGAGCGCGCAGGTGCAGTTGAAATGCCAGTTGGCTAGGGATTTTTGGCGGTACGTGGATGACATGCCCACTGGGATGTCTAAGATGAGAAGGATGTTAGCTGGAGTATGAAACTTCTTTTTTAAAAAAAGGGGGTTGGGAAGGCTAACAGCTAATGGTTATTTCTTCGCCGGGGAGGATATCCCGCGTTGCTACCGCTGACATTGCTAAATCTCTGGCTGTGAATCGAGGGAATGCGCTGGAGAGGAAGAAGGGTTTCAAGTTAATAAAAGCGGCCCTGGGTCCAAAAAGGGAAAGGGACGAGAGGCTTACTTGGGGTCACAGGCGTGGTTCATTCTCTGTTTTTTTTTTTTGGGCGTGTTGTAGTTAGCATCACACGTTCCAGTCCCCCCCCCCCCAAAAAAAAATAGAAGAGATACAGATAGAGGGAGAGAGACTCACCGCAATCTCTGGAAAAAACCCCTTCGCCCTGCGTTCGTTCAAACTCAGCCCAAAAGCATTCGTCCTAACCGCATCCTCAATCACGTGAACTCCTGAACCCCTACTCCTCGCCGCGCTCAGCAGCCGCTCCTTGTCCCCCAGCTGCTCAAACATGACGTCAAACAGCTCCCTCGCTCCCTCATTCCCCTTTTCTCCTTCTTCCGCCGGGAAAAGCTCACTATCAACAATCACGACGGGGAAGTTCGTCATGATTGTCTCAAACTGCTTGATCTTTCTCGTGGCGACAACTCCCATCCCTCTGCCGGGGATTTTGATGACCGTATACGGTTTACTGTCATCAGCGTACCCAAAGACTGTTCCCTTCTCTGCGAGGTGGGCGCGGGCACCCCATTGGGATGTAAAGTTTGAGAGGGCGGGCGCGAGGGCGGCTGCCGTTTCCGGGGTGGTCAGAACGCTGAGCTCGCTGCCGATGTTGAAGGCCGAGGAGGAGTAGACGCAGAACTGGGTCTGTGTGTCTTCTTTCCCGGTGACGACTTCGCAGTAGGGGCGGTGGGTCCATGGCTGGTTTGGCGGAAAGGGCGAAGGCGTGTCATCGTCGATTAGCAGAGGACAGAGACTGGGAGAGCGAAAAGGGTTGAGGGCGTCGGAGGGGCAGGATGTTTGGAGTGACGCCCATGATGAGTTGCTGAGGGCGAGGAGGAGGGCCAAGGTGTGGAGTTTTGCTTTGATTGAGTTTAGATCCTGAGTCACTTTGAACTGATTTAAAAAAAGGCTTACCAGTCATGATTGAGGTATTTAGTTTGTTTATGCTCGTCATTGAACTTGGATTGTGCAAGGTGGGTAAGGTAGGTAAGGTAGGTAAGGTAGGTACCTTTACTTTGTCATCGCCATCTCAAACTCTCAACATCAGTTGTGGGAAGCTTGGTAGCCATATCCGAGCGGAATCTTTTGTTGCAACGGTGTTCGCATGAAGCTATTCCTTGGCGGCATCATCCTACCCAACGCCGAGAGACTTGGTGTTTTTAACCCGTGCCGTAGAAATGGACGGGGCTTTTCCTATTATGACAGTCCACGGATTATAGCCGGAAGTGGTCAACGACCGGGTAATGTACTCTCGATATAGCCGATATATGAACTGTTGCACTCCGTATTCTTCAAAGTTTGAGATAAGAAGAGTAAGACTGGTAGAATGATGAGCTGTCAAACTATAGCCGTGCGTACCTTAGGCATACTGGCCTTGGCCTGTCTCATTCTCGGATCAGTTTAGGTTAGGTTAGGTCATGACATTAAACTAATTCTGTAGTTGTTGATCGGTCAAGCACAACTTCAAGGAACGGGCACCACAAGAAAAGTTTGCGCTCTTGCTGCAAGAATTTCTGTCATCGTTCACATCAGCTCGAATCCTCAAGCAGACTTATATTGGTCAGTATGATTTCCTGATATTGGAACGGAGGGAAATATTAATGGATGTTTTCAGGCCCGATTGTTTTGAGCGAGTGGGCAAGTTATCTCCCACCTACCCATGCTTTGAATGTTGGGTTTGTATGGAAGACTCAGCGCATTTAGTCGTTTATGATCAGCTCTCATTTCTGTGGCCGCCGACCTCTCATCAGAGGTTCGAAATGTTACTCCAGAAAATTCACCATGGTATTCAAGCCTGGTCCCGATCTTCCCAGTTCATCCTTGAGCTCGCGCACATGGTTCATGAACTCTTCTCATTCTCACCCTTTCGGGAATCACTGATGGTTGCGAACCGTTTCTGTTTTGTTCTTTAAGGGAATATGATGACGTTCACTGATTCTGTCTTATATCAAGCCGTCGTTTACGGTGACGAAAGAGACAGGCATATTACCAGTCGAATGGTAGCTGCTTGAGCGCAGCCGCATTCTCAATATCATCCTGATCCAATTCACCTCTTACAGCTACGGCACGCTCCCAAGTATAGATAGCGCTGAAAGGAACTTCTGGGGTACCCAAGGTTTCAATGAATAGGTTGCAAGCCTACCTAGGTAGTTATGTACCCAAGGTAGATTATGCAGGGTTTCAGTTGCATCATATGACACTTGGAGTGTACTCATGGAATCACTCATTATTATTCCACTTACTTAACACCATCCATGAGTAGGCATTCTGCTATTGCTTTGAATTCGTAACGACTGTCATTACTAACGGATAATGTTCTTTAGAAAGTCTTTTCGAACAAGTGGTCGAACAGGTGGTCGAATACAAGGTAGGAGGAGGTAAATAGCCTCGATCCTTCGTCGGACGTTTTCAAAGATGAACCGCACCCTTGATACAGGACCAAGAAATATGCCTGACAGGACAGATCTCTGAAAGAAAAAAAAAAAAAAAAAAAGGGCCATCATGGCAATGCTGATCATAATAATCAAATCATAAAACTCGCTTTCAACCCCGACAATCTCCAAAATATTCAGCCCTCCTCACCAAACTCAGCTTCAACCCCAAAGCTGAGCCCTTCTCGGCGCTCTCGGCTTCCTCTTGTACGTGACGGTCGCATTGCTGGTCTCTGTCGCATTCGGAAACGTAGCATTCGGCGCCTCGATAGCCCTAGTCGACAACAACACGGGAAGCTTCTTGGCCCCAGAAACCTCGGTCCCGTTCACCCCTGCGGTGCCGTTGCTGCCCGGCGCAGGAACAGTAACGTTCGCCGGCACCGGAACCGCGTTTGACCGGACGGCGCGGTGCTTGTACCACTTGGGCAGCACGTTGACGCTCTTCCTGGCCAAGGCGGGCTTGCGAGGAGTGATGACGGTGGTGGTCGAGTTGGCTGACGTGGAGCTGTTTCCGGCGGGGACGTCCCGGGCCGCGATGATGGTAGAGTTTGACGGGGCGGAGCGCTTGAACGGAGGCGGGTTGAGCTTCTCCTTGCTCAGGTTCGAGAGGCGGGAGGCGGCGAGGGTGGCGCAGTTGGACGGCTTGGGGGACTTGGACTGGACGTGGCAGCGGGGAAGGTCTGTGATGATGGGAGAATGTTAGGATACTTTGATACCCAAGGTACGTACTGGATAGGTACGCTGGGATGGAGGGTGGAATCTGACCTTTGATTGATGAGGGCGTGGAAGATGATTGGCAGTTCGAGATGGTGGCCTCAGTGGCTCGGACGTAGGTGTCGTCGAGGAGTTTGACCCAGGGGCTGGGTACGTGGGTGATTGGATGGTCAGCTTGGTTATAATTCAGGTGTTAGGCCAGCACTCACTCAGCTTCTGTGCTACAATCAGCGAGGCAGCCCGCATGGAGGACTTGGCCGGCACGGGCAAAGCCAGTTGAAGGGCAGTTGTCAAACTCGCACATGCGCTTCACGAGGGAAGATCCGCGGACGGTGCACTGGACAGACGCAAGGGCCTGTCCAGTCAACGCCAGGGCGTTGAACAGCAAGAGGAGCTTCATTGTCGACCAAAGGACCGCAGCGACACGGAAATGATGCGTTTGAGCTAAGTTGCTGATCTCCTGGATATCCCGCTGATCAGAGCACGCAGACAAACCCGGATCAATGGTCTTTTAAGCATGATCCTGCGTGTTATATCTAGTTTCCTGCCGCTTCCCACTGCCCTGCTGGCCTGTTCGTCGACCATCTCTCCCAGCCCGTGTTGTCCGGGCCTTGAACAAGTGGCTATTATCATTCATTGTCTTGCAGGGCTCTTCAACCCACAAGCTCATGCAGGAACTCTGGTCTTCTTCATGAAAACCTTGGAGATGTAAAGAATCGGATAAACACAAGTTGGGTACGCCTAAATTGATCGCATCGTCGGGAGATGATGATTCATAGAGCACGATAGAGAGAAAGCTGCAGGTTCTGATGGTGCCAATTCACCGGAATATCTCGTCTTTGGACGGGCCCGGGGCTCTGTCTACCCACCTTGGTCTAACCTATCTATCTAGAGATCGGCAACATCGGCATCTGCTGCAGGAGAATTTTTTTTTTTTTGTTGTCTACCCCTGAAACGCCAAGCTGATAGCAATTTTTCTGTTCCTAGAAATATGACGACACGATGTTGTTGTATATGCCGGCAAATACGCGAGACTGTGGTGCCGGTGGGTATAAATAATAAGTGCCGGGGCCGCCCCTTGAGGGAATGCAACTCGAGGTTACAGCGGCTCACTTTGAACTCGCTCTGGGGCAATTCTCGATGCCCAAGTTTGTCTAAATCCCATTAAAAAACCACCGATTTGGAATGACAACAAGTCGATCATGGCTCGTTCTGATCGGGCTGGTTCCTTTTTACCCCTGACTATCTCTGCTGCCAAGCCGCGGACAGAAGCAGGCATGTTCAAAAGCCGGAGATGGTTTCAACGATTATTCCGCCAGTTACACCGGGTTCCCCTTCAAGCTTCCTGTACTACTTGTTGCCGATAGCCGCGCGCTTCATTTGTACGTGTCCATCTTGGTAATTGCTGTCCTTCGGCCTGTGATTGCTCACCTCGTTCACCTAGACGGCTCGATGGTGGCCAAGCTGATGTCGAGGGCACGGGTGTTTTCGCTGCCGTGCTCGGCCCACCAAAAAACTTGGAGGTATATATTAGTTGTAGCGGCTTTCCCCCTCCTTGGCCATCAAGGACCGTATTGCTCTCTGCATCTTCAGTTTGACCGTGAAATCCGCTCCAATGAGATTAGGTAGGTATTTACACATCTTTGAAAGCCCCCCCGCGGTAGTGGTGCCATTGCCACTGCACGGTCTCAGGCTCGGGAAGAAGGCAATGGAACCAAACTGCCAGACGAGGAGGAGTCAATTTGCCAATCGGGCAATCATCTTACCCTTCGGGGCTACCTAGATCCCAATGTCCAGTACATTACCAACACTTCACCAAAATCAACAACCAGTGGCCGGGATGTCTCTTACTCCGTCCGGCAACAAATGTGGCAGCCAGTGGCTGATGGAAGAAATGCCCCCGAGGTTTTCGGATGCAGACGGGCCTCTAATGCCAGCTCTCGCCTTGAGATCTGAGTTGATCGTGTAACGGCGCGATTTATTGGGCTTTCAGTTGGGGCCGTCTGCTATTCGGTACCGCATCTTGCCGACCCGTAATCCCTGTTATTTTTGCCCTTGTTGACATGTTGAGAGGCCACTGCGCCGACGCAAGACTGCCTTAAGCTGCGTACCTACACGTTGTCACACATCCCACGCCTCTACCGGACGATCCAGCCCAATCATGGTGCAGCCTTTGGCGGGGATGATAAGCCATCGATGGAGATATAAACCAACCCCGATGACCCGGATTCTGAAGCCTTGATCTTTTCCCGAAAACTTCCTTTTCTCCGTCAAAACGGCCGCGAGTGCTTACTTCCCACACCACTTTTGCCCTCGCAACCTGACACTCACAAACTTTATAGTTCTGATCATTCATGAAGATAGTTATATAAATTCCGCCCTCTCAGGCAGGGGGTAAGTAGGTAAATAGGTAGGTAGGTAGGTAAGATTTGAGTAAATGTGGCTATTTTACGTTTCGAAACATCTCAACGCTAAATACAGTAAACCATTAGATGATCCGCTTCTTTATCAAAAACTCAACAGGACAACGCCAAATTCTATCTCTCGGTACTCCTCCCCATTTCAAGCAAATTCACTTGCAGCCTTAATGAGGCAAGGTCAACTGGATTTTTTCAAAACCGAGTCAATGTCAGCTATGTTAATCACCGTCTTGGAGCTCATCAGGGGGTGAGACTGACCTGCCAAACATCGTTGATGATGACATTGCTGTTGGCGCTTCTAGTGACAATGCCGACGCCAACGACCGAGTTCAGCCAGGCGTACTTGGGCGCGCCCGTCTCAAAGGCGACGCGGATGAAGGTCTGGCCGTTCGCCTGGGCCTCGCCGTTCTGGGTGACGTGGATGAAAGCGCCATCGTCCGTCTTGAAGGCCTGGCGGATATCCGCCGTGAACGTCGTGTTGGGGTTTTGCAAGTCGATAAGACCCCAGTCAGCGCCGAGAGGAAGAGCGGTGCCTAGGTCACAGCGCACCGAATGTAAGTCTCACGTCACTGCAGTGTGTGTGTGTGTGTTGCGTCGCGGTCGAAGGCACGATTCGCGAGTGGGAATCAAACAGTTGAGTGGCTGTCTTGGCTTACCCTTCAGCTTCGGTCCGGAAAAGGTGCCGCCGGTCAGGGGCACAATGAGGCGGATGCCGCGGGGGCCAGGCCCGACTGCAATGGGTTCCCCTGAGGTGACGTTGAGCGTGTACAGAAGCTCCAGACCTGGGGCCTTGGGACTGGTGATGGCTTTGCATGCGCCGGCAAGGCTCAGCATGCCATAGAGGATAGGGGCGAAGACTGCGGCTCTCATCTTGTCTGGTTGATTGATTGTGCCGATGGTTGATGATCAGGATGGTCGTCGCGTCTTAGCTAACCGTGGTTTCTATCTACACATACTAGGGATACAAGTAAAACACTCGAGCTTCTTTATATCACAGATGGTGTCGATCCGCCAAGGGTTGGCGTCAGAACGACTACGAATTAATGACAGGCGTAAACAAACCCGAGATTGGATTTCCACCTCGCGCGATGGTGCAAGTGAAGACCAGCCCGACTTGGCTGCTGGGAAGTTGGTGTTGTTTGCGCGGAGGGCCCAAGTATTGCGATTTCTAATCTGCCGTGGTGGTCCCCGTTGGCATGACCGAAGATGCCCGGATTGTTCCCGACGTAGTCACCGTGATTATTGTGTCTCACCCATGCCAAGGAAAATCCTCTGCTGCCAAAGCAAATTATATACCAGTATAACATTCTTTGTTCTGAGCTCGACACAAAAGCAATATCCCCCACTGCCTTGAGCTGCCCTCGCGTCTTGTCATGCTCACCTCGCGGCGCGAGCTGGGCGGCACTGCATTATTCATCGAGCATTGCTTACGGAATTGACCACGATGCCGACGATGACGACGATGGATAACAATGTCTCTCTTTTTTCTCTCTCTCTTTCCCTTTTTTTCCTTTTTCCCCCTTTTTTTCGGTTCTTTCTTCTATTTGTACAAGCCTCGATTGGCATGCACCTGTCATGACTCGGATCCGGTTGACTTTGGCCTTGGGCGGCGATCAAATTGGTATGTAAAAATCACCCCACCAGCTGACCGACGAGCCAAAGCCAAGCAAGACCAAGCCCAAGCACGGGACGGGCAGGCAAAAACAAAAAGCAAAAGCGGCCCAAAAAAAAATGGAAAGGAGGTGCCGACCAGAATGAAGGCATTTTCCAATAGGTAATTGCCGAAGATGTTGCTGATTGCGGTAGGTGCATCCCCCTTCTCGGGCCGAGGGAAGCCGGGCAGCACCTTGGATGGGCAGCTGGCTTCGCAGCTCGTTCCGGGACTTCTTCGCCGGAGTTTTCGAGATCCATCCACGGATGCCCTTTTTGTTCCGGGAAACTGCTGCCACCCGTCAAGCAATCATGTCGGCAGCCAATTACGTCGGCATTATTAGTGGGACTGACCAAGATTCCAATTCGTAATTGCCCAGACACTTATTACCTTGTGCACCGTGTGTGGGAAGCGCTGTCCAACCCCGCCATTGACCATTTCCACGCCGACGCAAACCATCAAGAGCTCACGGTGATCTTCCCAACAGTCACTGAAGAGAATTTTATTACAATTGGGCAGGCGATATCGCTCCCCAACCTTGCCCAGATGGCTCTTGGCACGGGGGTGGGCGTCATGGGGGTCGCGTCTTTTTCACAATTTTTTATGTGATGTATTTTGTAGCTGGCAGCTGTCAAGCACGAGCCAAGAAGATTCGGAAAGGTCAGAGGAGTGAAGCACTGAGCCCACTGCCGGCCCGCAACACTT
The DNA here is from genome assembly GCA_033576145.1 of Cladorrhinum samala. NCBI lineage: Eukaryota > Fungi > Ascomycota > Sordariomycetes > Sordariales > Podosporaceae > Cladorrhinum > Cladorrhinum samala. The sequence goes on from MU864964.1 coordinate 177,512, forward strand.
GCCGACCGGGACCCAACGCTTGGGAAGGGACCCACTCTCTGACGTCCCCCCAAGCTCCCTCGTCCGATGAGCTTGTTGAGCGGTTGCCCCACCATGCCATTGATCTTCTTCCCTCCCTCAAGCCCAAGTCCCTCCCCCCCCTTTCCATCTGGTGACATCTCAAAATCTCTCAAAAAAAAATCCATTAAGGGTCCTCAATTCGTCAATCTCTTCTCTTCTTTTCCTTTCAACTGAAGCATTAATTAGTGAGAAATCCAATCCATCAAAGTATTGCTTTGCTCTCTCAAGCATCTCTGCCGAGACCGCAGCTAACCCCGCATTCTCCGCCAGTCAACACCGTCACAATGGGTCTTCTTGATGAGCTCAACCTCCCCGTCGGCGTCATCTACGGTATGTACAGAATCCCTTGAATCCCACCTCTCCCGCAATCCCAACCTGCCCCGACTGTACCTCCGAATCGGACTAACGTATGCAAACAACAGGCGACGATGTCCTGAAGCTCTTCCAGCACGCCCGCGAGAAGGGCTACGCCCTGCCCGCTTGCAACGTCACTTCGTCGTCCACTGTCGTCGCTGCTCTCGAGGCTGCTCGGGATGCCAAGTCGGCCATCATCCTCCAGACCTCCCAGGGAGGCGCTGCCTACTTCGCTGGCAAGGGTGTGAAGAACAGCGCCGAGAAGCAGGAGGCTTCGGTTGCCGGCTCTATTGCCGCCGCCCACTACATCAGAGCCATTGCGCCCGCCTATGGCATTCCCGTCGTCCTTCACACCGACCACTGCGCCAAGAAGCTGCTCCCGTGGCTCGATGGCATGCTCGATGCCGACGAGGAGTTCTTCAAGAAGAACGGCGTCCCTCTCTTCTCTTCCCACATGATCGACCTCTCGGAGGAGCCCGTCGAGGAGAACATCGAGACCTGCGTCAAGTACCTCAAGCGCGCTGCTCCCATGAAGCAGTGGCTCGAAATGGAGATTGGCATCACCGGTGGTGAGGAGGATGGCGTAAGTTGGCCCCCCGCCTCTGCTGAATTGCGTTCATCACAAAGCTGACACCCTCTGTTAGGTTGACAACTCCGGCGTTGATAACGCTTCCCTTTATACTCAGCCCGAGGACATCTGGGCCATTCACCAGGCCTTCAGCCCCGTGTCCAAGTACTTCTCCATCGCCGCCGGCTTCGGCAACGTCCACGGCGTCTACTCGCCAGGAAACGTCAAGCTTCACCCTGAGCTCCTCGGCAAGCACCAGGCCCACGTCGCTGACAAGCTCGGTGGCGACGAGAAGAAGCCTGTATTCTTTGTGTTCCACGGTGGCTCGGGTTCTTCCCTCGAGGAGTACCAGGAGGCCATCAAGAACGGTGTCGTCAAGGTCAACGTCGACACGGACCTGCAGTTTGCCTACCTCAGCGGCATCCGCGACTACATCACCAACAACATTGACTACCTCAAGACCCAGGTCGGCAATCCCGAGGGCTCCAACAAGCCCAACAAGAAGAAGTACGACCCCAGAGTTTGGGTTCGTGAGGGTGAGAAGACCATGGCTGCCCGCATCACCCAGGCCCTCAAGGACTTCAACGCCGCTGGCACTCTCTAAGCTGGGAAACAGAGTAAATGTAAAATATTAAAATAAAACAACAAGGCAGCTGAGACCTAGAAAATTGAAAGAGAATGATACCCGCCTTTGCTTGGTACGCCGCAAGTGTATATGTCTTGATTCGCCGAGATGGTCTGTACATAACATTGGTCTTTCTCCCTCAGTCCTTGGTTACAACAGCTTGACCCCTGGCGGTTTGGATGGCCTGTCTGGTTAGGCTCTCTGGTAATTTTCAGCATGCTTCCTTGAAAATTTCTCTCGAGAAGCTCCACGTCTCACTCGTCCTAGTGGGGTGATGTCATCTTCCTTGGTGGGTAGTTTAAGTTTCTTTTGCCAAGTTGCTTGACAGGGGTTTCGTTTTCTTCTCTCCACAATATAAAAATTCTGGGAGAGGGAGTTTCTTTTATAATGGGATCAACACCTGGTCTGCAAGGGTTAGTACGTGAGTTGATGGGTAGTTTATCCGATTTTCGGCATAGAGCAAACGCATGTGATATGATGTTTAGCAGGGGTTAATCAGCATGATGGTTAAAAGTTCAGGCCAGTTGCCTTAGTCCTGGTTCCATTGGAGTCACATGCAGAGCAATAAAATAATTAAGTTAAAAAGGAGCGTTGTTGTTGTTGATGATGATTTTTGTGATCCAGCAAACAACCTGGCAGCTGCTGACATGATCCTGACAACTCTGAGCGTTGAACAACAACCTCTGATAGGGCAATTGGTCTAGGGGTATGATTTTCGCTTCGCATTCCGCAAAAAGATGCGCCTTGTGAAAGGTCACCGGTTCGAATCCGGTATTGTCCATTCTTTTTTCCTTTTTTTTTTCCACGGGTTGGAGCTTTTATCTTCATGTCTTTCCTTTCCCTTTGCCCCTTCTCAAACTCTCCCTCCTCATCCATTCTTGATTCGATTGAATTTTTTTTTAGTATTGTTTACCTCGGGGGGTTTATAATAATATTGTATATACGTTTATATGTATAAGTGTCAAATGCAATTTTGGAAAGCTGGGAACCGAGGTCTTTGATATGGGGGGCTGATTACTCATCTGGCAAACCCCAAAAGCTGGACAGCTTTCTTCCCACAAACGTGTTGACAAAAGCGGGGCAAGCGGGGAGAGAGGATTTGGCGGAAAGTCCGGAGCTGAGGGTTAGCGGAGCCTGTACTCCAGAATCCGGGGAAGGGTTTCGTTGGGTGTTATTTACCTACTTATTCAAAGGGAGGGCATTTGTTTTTTTTGTTTTTATTATAATTCAAACATTTTCATGTCGTATCAAGACATACATACCTACTTGAAGGTCAAACCTTGAAATAAAAGAAGAGCCTTATATTTTTATGATAATTAATCTTCCCAGGGTTAATTAATTATATATTAATACTAGCTGACCGCTAAGAAGGGCTTCATCACAAACAGACGGTAGTATCAGTCAAACATGTCTGACTCGGATCTCGTCCCTTTTTCTGAGGCTATCAAGATTGTGAAGCTCGACTCTCACACTTACAAAGCCAATCTCATCGACTCGTATTGTATCGGCGCTGGTAAGTTTTAACCCCAATCGTCATTCAGTAACTCTTTAACATTGCTGACATTTAGCACCCCGTTCGCGTCATCAGTCCCCAATGGCGGCTACACGGCATCGTGCCTCCTCGAGGCGACCCGCCTGCACCTCGGCAGCAAACAACCCGACCCCATGACGGCCCATTTCCAGTTCCTCAACCGCGCAGAGGTCGGCCCGGCGGTCATTGTCATCTCGGACGTCAAATTCGGTCGACAGTTCTCCACGGTCCACTTGACGCTCCACCAGGGCGCCCTCCTGCCGCAGGCGCCGTGGTTCACCCAGGCGTCGACCCGCGCCGCCATCACGGCGTACGTCACCGTGACGGACCTGTCCAAGGAGTCGGGCCTGACTCTGCCTACGCTCTGGGGCCTGTCCCCGCAACCCCCGGCGGCGGCGCCCGCCCCCGACTTCGGCCTGCTGAAGCACGGCAAGGACCCCAACTGGACCAGGTCGACCTGGGGTCTGACGGGCAACGGCAAGACGGCCACGTTCGCCCGCGTCCTGAGGAACTACGACGTCTTTCTACCAAAAGCCGGACAGGTCCACGAGAGCGTCACGGACCTGTGGATGAGGTTCAACGTCGGGGGCGGGAGGTTCACAAACTCGTCGCTGGCCTTCGTCGCCGACGCGTTTCCGTTCGTCGTAGAGGCGTACAGGCCGGCAAAGGGGTCCGACAAGCCGTACGGAAGCGGGGAGATGTTTTGGTACCCGACCGTGGTCATGAGCTTGGAGGTCAAGAGGGCGCTGCCCGAGCGAGGGGTCGAGTGGCTGAGGTTGAGGATGCACGCCAAGGAGATTCGGAACGGGAGGTTGGATCTGGAGGTCTTGATACTGGGGGAAAGTGGGGAGCTGGTTGGCATCAGTCATCAGGTCAATTTGGTGCTGGGAAGCGAGAGGAATACCAAGGGGAGGGAAAAGGGGAAGATTTAACGGTTGCAAAGGAGGGGAAGGAGAGAGGAAGGGGGGGAGGTGGGATGGGGCGGAGGTGTGGGTAGGTAGGCACCTACCTAGGTATCTAGTAGGAACAGCGCCCGGTTTGGCTGGGTGACCACGATGCGGGGGAACGTCACGTCATTGGTACGGTAGTATAGTGTTCCGAAAAGGATCTCGATGCAAAGCTCACTCTGCTGTTCGAATTATTAGTAGTAGCGCCCCGGTCTGATGACGGCAGCTATGCGGCTCGGTGTGGAAAACCAGAAAGTAAAACCTTTTGAGTCTAGCGCGATCTCAGGCTACCTATGTATGCAGTAGGAAGGATCCGAAGGACGATCGGTTTGTCTAGACCCGATCTTCGAGAGATGGGAAAAAGAAAATGTGACCCGGATGCCACCACTGAATCCGCGGCAACCAACCCAAGTTAGTAGATACAACAACTTTGTATCTAGCATCCAGGGTACATCAGTAGGATGTCTCAGGATTCAATAGTCAGAGCGTACCTACACGGCGTATTGCTGTCCAACCCCAGCGATTCTATTTGCGCATGGCTCCAGAACAGATCGATTTTCTGGGGGGATTTTTTGTTTTGCCCAGCCTACCTATTTAAAGCCCGCAGACGCCACGAAAATGGTATCATTGCTGCCATTCAGATGCTAATTGGCTCATCGGGCGACGTATTCGCCAGTCTGCAACCACTTGGAAAGGTCACTGCCAAGTGGGCGGTATGCCGACAATTGTCTCACAGGAAGACAACTTGCCCTGTTTCTAACCCGGAAGCTCATTCACTTCTTCAATGTGGCCAAGATATGGTGACTTTGAGACATGAACTGCGAAGCCGAGATACCACCTACCTTAGGTAGGTGCGTGTGCTCTGGATGCCTCGATCAGGAAAAAGATTCCCATCGTGACAAGCGAGGAATTTGGTAGAGCCAGGTAATTAGTATAAGAAGGGGATGACTGCTCCACTCTGACCTATACGTTGCAGTCTTCTATACCAGGAAAATCAACTTACTTACCCATCTGATATATCCATACCTACCTACCCATCATCTTTGGTTCAGCAGCAACCATGGTTTCCATTCGCACCATCACCACCACCGCCGCGGGCTTGCTCCTCTCCTTGGCCCCCGCCGCCCTCGCAGTCACCTCGGCCACGGTTGTAAACAACCTCGCCACCCTGGAAGGCAAGTCGTACGCGCTCCAGGACCCGGCTCGCGAGGTCAACCTCGTAAATGCCCAGCTGTCCGTGACCGGCCTCGGTCCCATCCCGGGCCTCATCAGGGAGTACAGGGACTTCATCACCTTCGTCAGCGGCCTGAACGCCGCGTACCAGGGCTCGCCCCCCTTCGCGGCCGGCGACGCGGCGGCGGCCACCATTCCGACTTCGTTCCGCAGGTTCGTCGTCGCGCACTCGATCCTGCTCAACATACTCACCGGCAATGCGAGGCTCGCCGGTTTCGTCCCGGGAGTCGGCGTGCTGCCGCCGCTCAACGTCGACTTTGGAAACGTCCTGAGCGACGCCAGGGCGGCTCTGGAGGTGAGTCATTTCGTCAGAGAGAGAACCCTACTTACCTAGGTAGATACTCAGTGCTGACTGCTAACGGTATGGCGTACCCGCGCCGAGCAGACTTACGCGGCCCGCATCGTCGCGCTGACGGACGCCGCGGCCGACGCGCAGATCCAGTCGTCTTGGGCGGAAATCAACGGGACGTTTAACGCCGCGTACAGCTTTTACCGCAGCGGACTTTTGAACGACATTCTTTCCTGATGATAGGAATATGGCACCTAGGCAAAGGACGGAAACGCAATCGGGGGACGGTCACCCTTCCTCTTTTGGTCATGATAGGGTGGTGTTGTTGTAACATGTAACATGTAATCTCTCTTTCTTTCTTTCTTTCTTTTTTCTTCATGGAAGCTAGCTATTGCCTTTTCCTATCTACCTACCTGTGGTAGCTTTATTTTGGGTTGACAACAACTTTATATACCTACCTACCTAGGCACTTTTTTCCTGTCTTGAACATGACCTAAAGTCCAAGGCACACAGTCTCCTTTTAACCCCCCCCCCCCCCCCCCGAACAAGGAACCATGAGTTGGTTAGTACCTTGGTAGTTCCGTTTTTGTGATTCTCCTTTTGTGCTTGCTTTGAGCTTCTTTTGATATTTCCAAGTCGTTCTATGTTTGACCATTTCCCCTGAGGAAAGCAACCCCTTCCCGGACCAAGCCTCTCCAAAATATGGAAATGCGGAAATGTATCTATATTTAGGTATATACACAGGAGGTAGTTGGGTGGTGTTGATGAGTACCTAGGCAGGTAGGTGCATAAGTACTGAATGGTGATTTATCTTATCTTGACTTTCATCTTCATCGAATCGACAGGCTTTGAGGTGATCTGTGAGGTCTGTATAATAATCGGTCAGATTTTTTTTTTTTTTTTTTTTTTTTTTTTCAACCCCTGAAAATGCTACAAGTAGCCACAGGCGGACAAAAAGTGTAGGTTAGGCAGGCAGGTAGGTTACTCACATTGAAAACTTCCGACTTGACCTTGTAGTGCCGCCCGCTCTCCTCCATCACCGGGAGCCCCTTTTCGTCCCTCTCGAGCTCGCCCAGGCCGACCTTGACAAACTCGTACCGCCTCGCCACCATGGCCAGGATGACCCTCGCCTCGATCGTGGCCAGATCCTGCCCGATGCAGTTCCTGGGCCCCCGCTCAAAAGCCCTCCAGGCGCTGGCGGGGATCGTCTTTTCGGCGCCCGCCGCCGGCGCCGCGACGTCGACGTTGCTGGTGGCGCTCATGATGCCGCTCTTGTCGTTGAGCCACCGCTCGGGAACGAACTCGTCGGCCGTCTCCCCGTACACGTTCCTGTCGCGCTGGATGATGGACGCGCAGACGTAGATGAGCATCCCGTCGAGGCACAGGTCCTGGCCTTCGGGGGTGCGGACCACCAGCCCGCTCCCGGGCCGCGCCATCCTCGCGGTGCTTGCCGGCGGCCGCAGGCGGAGCGTCTCCTTGATGACGGCCGTCGTGTACGGCATCCGGTTGATGAGCTCGTGCCCGCCGGGGGAGCTCAGCTTCCCCTTGACGGCGGCCGGGTCCGAGTCCGGGCCGAAGACGTCGTCCAGCTCGGCGGCGAGCGCCTCTCGGCACGAAGGGTAGAGCGAGAGGTAGTAGAGGGCCCAGGACAGCACGATCGAGGTCGTGTCGTGGCCCGCAAACATGAACGTCTTGATCGAGTCGACCGTCTCCTCGAGCAGCGCGTCGTCGAGCACCTCCCTGCCCTGCAGCGAGAGATTCAGCACGCTTCGGGCTTTGGCCTTGTCGCTGATGCCGTTTGCGGTTCCCTCGGCTGCCTTCTGCCCTCGCTGCTGCTCGGCAAACTTGTCGAGGATCACGTCGCGGATGACCTTGTCGACCTTGCTGGAGAGCCGCCAGCGCTTCCACAGGCGCTTGACGAAAAAGAACCAGGGTATGCCGGGGTTGCGGCCCGCATAAGTCTTGACGAGCTCCTCGTAGGCGGGGATGAAATCGCCCCTGCGGCCCGAGGCGTGCGCGAGCTGGGCGTTGAAGTCGACGTCCATGACCACGGCGCCGATGATGTCAAAGGTGAGGTCGATGACGGCCTGCAGCAGCAAAAAGTCCTCTCCCGATCTGGCGTAGCCGTCCAGCCTGTCGACGAAGATGGACGTCTTGTCCAGGATGCACGGCAGCAGGGTCATCAGGTGCTGCGGCGCGAAGCCCGGGTTGAAGCGCTTGCGGACCTCCTTCCAGTCGTCGCCGCTGTGCACGAGGAACGACCTGGGCCCGATGAGGCGCAGGAACTCGGCCATGGTTGGGGATTTGGGGGTGCTGTAGGGGAACAGCTTGCTCGACCTGGAGATCTGCTCGGCGACCTCGTGGCGGGCTATCACGGCCATGGGCCACGTGATGGGGCGGAGGTCGAGAAACAGGAGCGACGGGCTGCCCGGCATGGATTTGAGGAGGTCGTGCGCGTATACGTCGAAGTGGAGCCCCTCGGGACCGCGCTTGAGAGCTTTCTGGAGCGTTTGCATGTGGCCCCAGAGGAGTGATGGCTTTGAAGGTTGCGGGAACGCCTCATACTGGCTGAATCGTTTCCGCCGGGCGGCTGCGTAGAGGCAGACGACGACCGGCAGCACCAGGGCCGCCAGCATCAGGGCGCTCGCCATGATGGTGGTGTTGGTAAATAAAACACGAAGAATGAGGTTACCCCAGGAGAAAGAAGGGGGAAAAAATGGAGAAAGATGGGGGGTGGGGGGGCGTTTTGGGGCTCTGCGGGAATATATACCAGGTAAGAGTATCAATGATGAAGAAGGTTGTATAAATATTTACGCCGTCTAGTGTCAATAACCCGCTTCGGCCCCGCCGGATCGATCAAACTAGGTTACCCCGGCCCGCAAGCGATGTTTCTTGGCTTTGGATGTTGAGGGTACCATGTGTCTTTGTTGGACGAAAAGGAGAGTGGATGAAAAGTTGGTATGTGCACACAGTCAGCAGCAGATATAAAGTCGTGGGGGTGGATGCCAAAGAGATTACCATCTTGGATAAACTGTACATAAATCCATGGGAAAGCGAGTCAAGCAAAACGAAGCTAGCTTGCCCATTAGTGGGGAAATACCTAGCGGGAGAGCTGTTTCACGCGTAAAAGGTAAAAATGCTATACTGTATAATTACTACGCTAGTACGTATACTGTGCTAGTCAACTACAACATTCAGGGGTGGCGGGTTAAAGTTATTGTTTTGTGGTCCAGGCTTCGGTCTCGGTTTGAGGAAAAACCAACTGCAGGACCGACCGCCAATGAGCACAGAGGGGACCCGTTGCCTTCGATTGGCTCAATGTAACGCCAGCTTGAAGATCTGCATGGTTATCTGCCAAGAGGTGTCCCTGTATGCGCGTCGCTGCCGGCTAATCGCACACCCCCCTTTTTTTTTTTTTCCTTTCTCCAGCGGTATTTGCGGTGACAAAGTTCCCGGGTCAATATCATCCGGCTTCCGTACCTAGGTAGGTATGCAACACGATGACCTCCTTGGCCTTTTTGGCCTTTGCCGCAACCGGCCCATCGGGATACATGTAAAAGATCAACAATGTCAACGGCCTCCCTCGTTCCCGTGGATGGCTTTCCCCTCGGCCTTGATGTAAATCCGCGCGAGGTTCTTGAGCAGAGTCCCCAGAGAGGAAGGGATTCGTGGTCTTGGTCAGCCGCTGAAAGGCGAGAGCCAGGCTCGCAAACTTCTCGTGGCCAACTACAGCATCAGCCATCCTTCAGGATCCAGCTCCCGCAGTGATCTCTTTTTCGTCAAGCCGGGCTGCCAGACACTTAGATCAAACGCCAATTTGCAGTCTCAGTGCAATTTTGAAGTAGGCATCCACGTCTGTCGTGTAGAAACATCAGACAACAAACTCGTCGGTCTAGCCTTGGGTCCGGAGGGGTGGGAGGGTGGACAGCACGAGGTTCGCAAAATGGATCCGGCCGGGGCACATCATGACTGAGCGAACAGAGCATCTGCGAAACGGGGACATTGTATTTCGGCGACGTGTTGCCCTGTTCAGGGGGACCGTAGATGAGCGTGTTCGTACTAACAGCCGACAGTAGCGATTCCCAGATGAAAAGGCCCAGGTTGACGCCATCCGCCGATCAAGTTTGGCGAGGGACTCTGTCTCATATTTGAAGTAGCCATTCTGGTCTGTCGCGGAGAAACATCAGACAACAAGCTCATCTGTCTAGCCCTGATGCAAAAAAAAAAAAAAAAAAAAAAAAAAAAAAAAAAAAAAAAAAAGGGGGGGGGGGGCGGGGCGGGCGGGGGGGGGGGGGGGTTTTATTTTTTTGTAAAATGTTAATATGATGGG
>MU864964.1:187458-259128 GCA_033576145.1 Cladorrhinum samala
GACCCACACAACCCCACCCCCACCGTCTATGTAACACTTGTTTTTAGTGTAATCTTCCTTCGTGTACAAAACCAAATAAATAAAAACCTTTTTTTTTTCAATCAATAATAAAAAAAAAAAAAAAAAAAAAAAAAAAAAAAAAAAAAAAAAAAAAGGGGGAGCGGGGCCGCGGAAGCTATGGTCGACAGGTGAAATATCTTTTTGACAACTGAATCTTATCAGGCGTCTCCGCGAAGAAGCCCGGGAAGGGGCAGCCGTTATTTTGCAAAACACCCAGTGCAACTTCGCAGAGCCAGAGGCTTGATCATTAGTAATTAAAGTCGGGAAAAGAAGGCGAAATTGTTCCCCCAAGCAAAGCGAGACTGATCGTGCGTACTGAGAACGATTCCCTCTTGCAGCCGGGGAAAAATTCGTTTGAGACGCTCTCGGTAAATCAGCGGCAGGTTGATAGAAAACGCCGAGAAGGCAGTGAGAAATATCCTCCGCGCGACGCTGGCAGACTCGAGATCTCTGCTAAGCAGTATGTAAGGGGGTTCCAGTTTTGTGAGGTTGGAGAGGAAGCCACGCGTGATGCCGTTGATCTCGATAGACTTCCAATTGTCAGCATAGAAGCGCACATTCTTTGTGCGCGGGGAGCTCCTGGAGGGTCATCCCCGCGTGAACCATCGAGAGCTCGACAGCTGTTTCTCCGCGGCATTGATATATGCAGACCAAGAGACATCAGCCAGGTGGACATGGCAGAAGGAGGCGTTTGGATAAAATCGAAACATGCCATTGATGGCCTGGGACAGTTCTGCGCTGCTTTCCCTGTCGATGAGAATATTCAAAGAGTCAGTTACCAGCCAAATAGGTAAATATGGAGACATCGACAATGTGCGGCAGGTAGGCAGAAGTGACCTGTCTGCTTCAGGCCGCACACTGGTACCTACCTAGATTAGGTATCAAGATTTAAAGATCAAAGGTACACAACACTGACGTGTAAACCCAGACCCATTCAAATCTGTCGCAGAGTGGCTCGAAACAAAAGCGTGCTCTCCTCAGCGGACCCCCTTTTTGCCTGACGTATGCTTCAGCTGTCAGGTTTTCCCATTGCTGGAGGCTCATCTCCTCGCCTCCCTCCCAGGTGTGGGATAGAATGGGCGTATTCTGGGATGTCTCCATCTGAGATGAACTCTTGCAGATTGAAACTTTGGGTATTGACAAGCCTCATGGTGGATGAGTGAGGCCGCTATGTTTTGTTCGACGTCTGATCTCAGACGAAACGCCCCTTTTTTAGGCAGGATCCCTGAGCCCACATGAGTGGACGCGTTTCTATGCGCTGCCGGGGGTGGCGCTTCGACAAAGCGCCTGTTAAGAGCAAGGATTTGACAGCACCTGGGCGAATAGGAGTTTGTTGATTTACCTTGTTACAGGTCAACGGCACGCAGTGGGCAATATCAGGTGTGGAGATACAACTACCTACCTACCTTGTATTGCATGCCACCTTCTACCTTATTTGTTAGACGTATGAACTTGCTAGTTGCCTTCTAGAACTATGTACATCCCACCTATGGTCCGTTACAAAAAATAAACTAAGGAGGTGTACCTAGGTTTTTTGGCTCTTCAACAACTTCATATTCAAATCTATAGCAGAGAGATGTGCCAAAGCACACAACTTGGATAGCTTTGATTTCATATTCTTTGTTGCAACCTTGATCGGGCCAAAAAGGTTACCACAAAACTTGCCACGGATTGCATGCTGAAGGGCAGGAAGGGGAAAAAAAGAAAGAAGAAAAAATTGAAAAAATTGAAAAAAAAAAAAAAAAAAAAAAAAAAAAAAAAAAAAACTGACAATGGGTCTTTGCCGGCCGGATAAAATGAATGAACCACTCAAAATCAACATTGAAAAACATCACGGCTTTTGTTTCCGGCATTTTCAACATTGGGTCTTTGCTGGCTGGGCCGAAATCCATTGCCACGCAAAAGTCTAGAACGCACAGATGTGGTCTGTTGTCGAGGTGACATCTGCAGAGTGCCCGTTTTGGTCATCGAGTATCGTCAGAGCTTTTTGCTCCCATCAATCACACCAAAACTTTGTCGTCCCACACTGCATTCCTCGGTTGAATTCTGACCAAGAACGTCACATTTGAGAAAAAACTCTGTTGAGAATAGTCAACGTGGACACGATTGACGTGGAGAAGATGTTGAGGCCCAAGTGCCAGCTGAGAGCTCCCATACGGATGTTGAGGCTCGCTAGCGCCGTGATACCTCACCTAATGCGGTGCGTGTTTCGATGATTTTGATATCTTGCATTTCGAGTTTGGAGTCGTGATTGGCCGTGACCGAGTCGTTGGGGTATGCAAGCCCCTGAAAAATCGTCTTGGCCGAAACCTGCTGCTGGTCAAATCACACAGATCGTGCGGATCTCGCCGGCAAACGTTGACTGCATCGTGGGAGTTATGCCAGATCCACACACCCGCATGCAGCCATTCAGAGCGTCGAGGAACACAGTGGATGCCGGACACGTCACGGCGATGTGACGGGGGATGCCCTGCCAAGTGTCCACGTTTGGGCCCGTGCTAGGCCCCATAGGGACGTTTGGGCTCCAAACTAATCGGATCGACGTGGCTAGCGATTGATTGGTCTTGGGTAATTTTCTGTAGCGTGCAACCAGACTGTTGGTGATGGTGGTGGTGTGATTGATGGGTCTTGGGCAGGAACTGAGGGGCGAAAAAAAAAAAAAAAAAAAAAAAAGATGGTAAAAAGAAACATCACCATGAAATCCATAATGACAATTGTATCATCCTGAGTTTAAATAGAGAGGCTTTCCTCGACCCAAAAGTATTCCTTCTCCTCCTCCTCCTTCATCGTCATCATCATCATCTCAAACACAGCAACTCGCCCTACAAACAAACAAACCCAGCTTCACCAATAACTCTTCTCACACAACAACACCCCCACCCCACACCTCTCACAATGCCTGCCTTCGATATTGTAGGTTTCCCCCCTTCCTCTTCCTCTCCGACCGGGGTATCAAGAAACTCGTGACGCTAACAGGTCTCCTGCGTTTGTAGCAAGCCCACTGGACCCCTGAAACCGACTACGTCTTTGCGGAATCCGACAAGTATATCGATTGGTACACCTTTCCCGTTACCCAAAAGGCTTGCAAGATTCACTTCAAGACTTGCGAGACTGTCTCCTTCTTTGAGGGCGACAATTTCCTCGGCGGCGCCCCCATGGGCACCGGCTGCGCTGACGTGCCTGCCGGCATCAAGGTCGTTGTCAAGAACGGATACGCCAAGGTCGATGTTTGATTTCTCATCATGACTGGACTGGACTTTGGGCATGGGGCGGGATAAACTTTTGGTTTTTACGTGGGATGGTTTTGGTCTTTTTAGCAACAACAACAACGACAACGACAACAACAACATCACGACATCAGGTTTTACCCCGGGGCATACAGGAGGAGTTTGATTTTTGTTTTTGTTATTTTCAAATCTTACATTCGAACAGAGGAGGGAGGAAGGAAGGAAGGAGGAGGATTTTACACACCATCATCATCATCACTTTCACCTCCTCGACAAACCATTTTTAAGGATTGATCATTTTTTTTTTCTTCTTTTTTGGAATAGATCAATTGCATTCTTTTCAATCTGCTTCTTCTTTTTATCCCCCCCTCGGTTTTTTTTTTTCTCCTTCTCCTGGTGACTGTTGACCAATTTGAATTACTTGATTTTTTTTTTCTGACTGTAACTTATTTACCAAGTAACTTCTTTTCTTCTCTACCTATCGTGATTCATGTCCATTTTAGGAAACATTTCATTTATAAAACTTTGAGGCACGCCCTTTGTTTCACACCTCCCTGTCGTCCCACTAGGTAACCAATGGGAACGAGACCTTTCAAAAGGGCGCGCTGACGTCAGTATCTGACAGCCTGGTCGGAGGCGCAGCTGAAAAAGAGTTGATTTGTAGGCAAGGGTAGTCGGTAAAACGAATATCAAAAAAGCCCTGGAACGTTCTCATTTGTGGTTGCGGTCGGTCACTTGTACCGTATATAAGCATTCTCCTCCCCCTGTCCCTTTTTTTTTTTAAACTCCCCCGCATTCAGGCCTGACTCGGAACTGGGCATGCTCATCGGTTAGGTTTTCCGTCCTCGTGAGAGTCATCCCGCCTCCCATCTGGATTGTGCAAAGCACAAGCGCAAGGGGATCCCTTTTTACACCTTTTGAACTAAATGTAATAATGAGTATTAAGGGATCAACACCCTGAGGAAAAAAAAATTAAAGTAGATCCATCATACCAAGAGTTATTTTTATTTTAGTTTAATTTTTTTTTATTTTTTTTTGGAACAAAACCTGCCAACCATACCTACCGAGCTTGGCCATGGAAACCGAACAACACCACACGTGCTCACTTGCGTCTGGACTCAACGATCTCGGGATCGGCACCAGCAAGTTGGATGTGAGCCAACACGCGTCCAAATTCTCCGGTTCGCTGTTGGTGAAACCGTCATCGGCGATGGTATCGGTATCGGTTGCTGCTCTGCCGACCCCTCCTTTCTCCCCAGATATCGACTACACGCCCCGCTCAAAAGACCCAGGAGCTGCTGAACCTCTCCTTCTCGGCGATAACACGCTACAGCAGCAGGAGGAACAAACTCCTCCCAGACCTCCTCAACCAAATCCCCACCAACCCCTGCAGGAATTCCACTACTTTCCCCTCCTCCCTCCCGAACTCCGACTCAAGATCTGGTTAGTTTGCTTGCTTGCCCCCCCCCCCCCACCCCCCACCTCTCCCTCCCCGTCTTGTTTTTAATATCCCTTTCCATTAAAAACCAACCAAAACAAACCAGGAAGCTATCCTTCCTCCCTCGAACCGTCGAGCTCCACACCCGCCGAACCCACTACGCCGACTGGCCAGAACACCATGGCGGCGCGCCCCGCTGGAAATCCTCGTCCCGCAACCCCGCGGCCCTGTCGGTCTGCATCGAGTCCCGCCTGGCCGCGCAGGAGTTCTACACGGCAGCTTTACCGCTGGTTGCCCGCGCGGCCCCGGCCTTCTCTGCTGCTGCTGCGGGCGGCCGGTTCCGGACCAAGTCGGAGACGGGGAGTAGTAGTAACAGCAGCAGTAGCAATAATCACAAACAGGGCCGGGTGGCGCTGACCGGGGACACCTCGACGAGGGTGCTCTACGTAAACCTCGAGCACGACACGGTCGCGCTCCTGGGGGATCTGCACTTTGAGAGGTTGAACAAGCTGCTCGAGTGGTTCAGGGAGCGGGACGAGTCCGACAGGAGGACGAGGAGGAGCAAGGGCCACGCGAGGGGGCTGAGGAGGCTGGCCATGAGCACCGCGACGTGGGCGCACGAGGTCGGGGCCGCCACGCTGAGAGCCTTTTCGAGGACCGTGTTTAGGGATATTGACGAGTTCGTTCTGTTCATGTACGCCGAGCCCATGCCGCCGCTGCAGTGGGGAGGCGGGAGGTGCGAGCTGGAGGAGATCAGCGCCGACGAGGATTATTACCGGCGGTTCATCGTCGGGAGGGGCAAACAATTTGTCGATCCCGTCAATCGAGGCTGGATGAGGGTCGGGAGGAAGGAGATGAGGATTGCCGATATTCGGTTCGAAGACGGTTGGTGACGGAGGGGGGGTTTGACTGTGAAAGAAGAAACACCTGTTGGACATTTTCTCGACCTTTTGCCTTTTTTTTTTTTTAGTAATATCCATCTAGCACTCAACTCAAAATCAAGTTACCCTATAAAGGTTCCATGATGGTAACCTAACAAAGCCCAAGGAAGGAAAAAAAAAAGTGGTTTGTAAAAATCCGGCCGGCTTTCATTTTTGCCCGTCGATATGGTACAAGAATATACAAAAAAGTCCAGCATCATTACACACACTTCGTCCCCAGCCTATTGCGCCAATCTCCTGAGTATCTTGTCGCGGACAACACGCTGGGCAACTTCGGCGCCGTGTTGTAACGAGATTGCGCCGAGGATGGCAAGGACGGAAGTGTTGAGAACGACGGTCAGACCGGAGCCTTCGAGGTTTTCGGGCTGTGGCGGGGGGGTGACGCTGTCAGCAGGGAGGAATCAACATGGACCACCGCGGATTTGTGCACCAACCATTTTCGGTTTCCACCGAGTCACCTCGGCGAGACCAACATCAATTGCAAGCTTAGCAAGCTTCTCTTTTGTTACGATATTCATGGGTTGTCTGGTCATGAGCTTGTCGACGTTGGAGAGAGCGGGGTGCTGGAACGGCTCGCGGAGGTCTTCCATTGGGGGGATTTCTGCAGGAGCAGGGCTGACGAGAATATTTCGCGTGGTTTCAAACGAGAGAATGGTGCGGCCTGCGAGGATGCCTTGTTAATAATAAGCCGTCGTGGCGATACATGCACGCATGCATGCATGCTATATGTCCACGCACCAAAGTATGCCAGTCTCGTGTTGAAACCTCTCCTGCCATAATCAAAACTCTTGTGTGTGATAGCTAGCCACTTGATCTCGTCCGGGAGCATCTTGTCGCCGTTCTGACCGAGGAGACGGTTGTACATGGCGTCGACCTTTGCTGGGTCCTCGTTGACGTGCCAGATTGTTCGCTTTGGGTCCTTGACGATGTTGATTGAGAACCCGGGGCCCTTTAGTTTCTCTGGGGTATATGACCACCTTGGGCGGTGCTCGGTCTGGGCAACATTCTCGGTCGTCCTGGCCGGGGACTCTGTTGACATTTGGCGGGCTGCTGAGGAGGGGGAGGAGGAGGAGCACGAGGAAGAGGTGGTGGTTTTGGTGGTGGACGGTGCGAGTCTGCTGCATTGTCGCAGCGCCCTGCAGACTGCGGACCTCGAGGGATTGAGCGCCATTGTGTGGTATCTGCGGGTTGGAAGGCGACGCAAACAAGCAAACTCCAAAATGCCGAGTCTCGATGCTCGCTCGTTGCTTCAACTTTCGCCAATCCCCGCTGTAATTTTTTTTGGACGCTTCGGCCAGCTGCCAAACCAAAGAGCTATCGTGCCGGTAAAACATCGGTGGCCGGCATCTGCCCCCGTGAGCTACCCCACCAGGTGGTCCCTGCGCCCAAGTTCCAAGTCTCCCCCCAAAGTTGCTTCCATGCTTCCAGGTTCCCCACCTGGGCTCACGAGCGCGTCGCGCGCATCCGTGCCCCGGCCCGCTCTATTGGCCAATGCTTGATGGCAAGTGTCTCCACCATTTTTTAGCTGTTCTCGACGCTGCAACAGGGCATTATCGAGGACGCAGTGCATTGCATTTGTTGGCAGCCAGCAGCCTCTTGGAGTTCGCTGTTATTGCGGGTCATCTCCTAGCTACGGATACCTACCTTTCCATTACCTTATACAATGGCTTCCACCAACGCATCATCCGCATCGAAGCGCACCCTCAAGAGCACCACTGCAACAACACCCTCCCTGTCGTCGACCTCCGAAACCCTGCGCGAGCGACTCGCAACTGTGCTCCCTCAGGGCTACAGGTTTGGCATCTACCATCTCTCGACACCCCCGACCAAAACGGAGCCTCTCTGCTCTGCCCCACCAGCCGAGCGACCAGACAAGACGTTTGGCGAGAGCCACTTTTTAGCCGTGTCGATCGATGCCGACAGTGCTGCCGCGCCGTCATCGCTGAAGCGTGCATCCCCGGGCGCAGACGAGCCCAAGCCCGCAGAGCCAAGGAAACAGGTGCTCGTCTTCGCCGTCGAGATCTTCATCTTCACCACTGCATACTCGACAACCATCTTTGTCGGCAAGGCCGACTCGACCGGCTACCTGCACCTGCTCAATCTGCCCAAGGGCACGCCGTCGCCAATTCGACAAGTGTGCGCCGCATTCATCTCGTACCTCATCGAGCACAGGCGACGAAAGAATACCCAAACGATTGTCAATCTCTTTGCGCGCTCCCAGGCACAGTACCTCTTCCCCGGCAGCGTACAAAACAAGGGCAAACATGTTCTCGACGATCGGGGTCTGGTCAAGTGGTGGTGCAAAGTCCTGAATCCTCTCATGGAGGGGCATGGCAACAAGACGTGGGGAACAGCAAAGGGATACCTGCTGGTTCCCGGACTCGAAGTTCCAGAGACGCGGGCGTTTATCCCGAAAACTCTGACCAGCACCAGCAATTGGGTCATTGGACACCCGTTGGAGCTCATCTCGCACTACACGGACGAGTTCGACTGGGTGCCGCCGCGATGCCTGATCCCACGGTACCCCGACGACCCGAAATCGCGATTCCGTGACGAGCTCGACGAGGAGGTCTCCAAGAACAAGAACAAGGATGGGATTTGGAAATGGGCCAGCGTCAAGACTTTGGAACAATTTTGGGAAATGATGGCTTACCGGCAGGAATGCTCCAGCGGCAGCCTCACTGGTTTCATCTGGCTGGTGTTCGACTCCAAAGAGAAGAAGGCCGCAGCAATTTCCAATTCCAATTCCACTTCCAATTCCATCACTCCAAACGGCTCCTTGGAAACGCCATTTTCTTCTCAGAACCCGCCTTCCACCCCTCCGCGGCGCCGCGTCGACATTGTTGCCCAGGTACCAACGTCGAGCAAAGGGAGCCCTCTTAAGCAGGCAGTCTCCCCGACGTCACCAACTCCCGAACAGCCGCAGTCAGCCAAGCGGACAAAGGACAAGAAGAACAAGAAAAAGAAGAAGAAGCTCACTGGCCCCGTCATTACTCGTCCCCCAAAAGTCAAGCGACAACTCCGGAATTACCTCCTTGACAAACCCACATCTACAGCGTACTATTACTGGCCTGCACACGGACGCGGTGATAAAGTCGTGAACGAGTCAGACTACAAACGAAGCGTGGAACTGCTGCTGCACCTCGACTTCTCCACCTTGGCCAAAGCGACGGCGAGCTCTCGGAAATGGATCTCTCAAACCGGTGGTGGGGCTGAAGGATGGGGAGGAGCTGTCGTGGGCAAGGCAAAGATTGCAGAGAACATCTTTGCAGTTGTCAATGGAAACGGTGGCAAGGCAGCTGCCACTGCTGCGCCTGTCACTAACCTTACGGGGCTGGTGCGGAGGAAGAATACGTCGTCGTCTCAAGAGAACAACCAGGGCACGAGGGAGGAGCCGACTGTGTTGGATGTAAAACCAGTCAATATACTCGGCGCTGGGTTGGTGAGAAGGAAGAATGGGGACGGCGAGAATGGGACAAAGGCGGTTGCGGAGTCGGCTTAAGGATAATGTATAATTATTTTATTTTGTCATTTTCTAGTATATCGGGATCTCAAGACGCCAGGGTGTTGTTATGGGATGGATTGAATACATATGACCTGTGGTATCTTTCTTTTATTTTTTGTTTTATGATTTTTCTTCTTCTTCATCTAGAGGACATTTGGTTCAGACCGCAACCTTCCAAAGCTTTTGAATCTTGATGGTATTGGCATTAAACATTCACACATGTTGTCATTATATGTAAAGCATGGTGTTGAAACACATGGCAACCGCGGCGTTGAAGCAACACGGATGCTCTCGAGAAAAGAAAAAAAAAAAAAAAGAAAAAAAAAAAAAAATTGAGACAAGGGAAAAACGAGACAAGTATACTGCTTGTCAAAACCTTCTCCTTTTGGAAGCGCGCCCCTCGTCGTCTTTGGACTGCTCCGAGATCTTGTTCCGTAATATCTCGTCCAGCTCTTTTTTGGCCCACGCCTGCGCCTCCCTGAGAACCTGCTTCTCCCCTCTCCTCACCCAAACAGCCATCCTTTCTCTGCCCTCCAGCCGTCCCGAGGCGAGAAGCTGCTCATCCTCTTCCAGACTCGAGCCGTACTGCTTCTCCCTGTCCGCCAGAGCCTTCTGCGCGGTCTCGAGGAGCATCTCTTTTCGATACGCCTTATCCTCCAGCGCCCTCAGGGCGATGCCGTTGCTGCCGCCCGTGACCTTCTTGACGGCCTTGAAGAACAGCTTCAGCTGCTCGCCCAGCTCGTCGGGGAGACCGCCAAACACGGCCGGCTCCTCCAGCAGGCCGGCGGGCGACGGGTCGGGGCCGTACCTCTCGAGGACGAAGCCTTCCTCAAAGTCGTCGTCGGCCCTCAGGCGGGCCTGGACGGCGGCCCACTGCTCGGGCGCCAGCTTGTCGCCCGCAAAGAACCTCTCGGGCAGCCTGGCCTCGAACGCCTCCCAGGCCAGCTCGACCACGTCCCAGCGGGCGTGTTTCTCGGTGACGTAGCCGTACCGGCGCAGCAGCTCGGCGCTGGACAGGGGCCCGTAAAAGTTTAGAATCTCCTCGCCGGCGCGGATGGGCCGCAGCGAGACGGCCGTCAGCGAAGCCTCGCCGTGGTTGATGTGCGCGTTGAACTCGGCGTCGGCGTTGAGCATGTCGGCCATGGGCACCATGCCCAGCATCGTCTTGCCCTCGCGGTCCTCCTCCCACTCGTCCTGCTCGTCGGCCTCGTTGTTCTCGTTTATCGTCGCCTCGTCGCTCTCGAGGTCGAAGGCGTAGGCCATGATGGTGCTGCCCATCCTGTGGGCCAGCCGGGCCAGCTCGTCGTCGGTTGTAGGTACTACTGGGCGGTCCGACGGCGAGGAGGAAGGGGGAAAGAATACCGCAGGGTTGGAGCGGATCACCGGCAGGATCTGGGTCGCGATCATGGCGTCGGCTTCGGCCTTGCCCACCTTTGAGACGAGCGCCGAGGACTGCAGAGCGGAGAGCTCCGAGGGGGACCAAAACATTGGCGTGTTGAAGGTCGAGGGCAGGACGTCGAGGTAGGGTTTCCACGGGGACGCTTCCCCGCGGAGGTGCTCGTACATCATTATGAGGATCAGGAGGGTCCACGAGTTTTGGCCCTTTTGGGATGGGGACTTATTCTCGTCATTGTTGTCGTCGCCGTCGTCGTCGTCGTCGAATTGGTCATCGACATTGTCGAGGTCAAAGATTTCGGGAATTAATTCCTTGAGGGGGGATGTGGCGGCGCAGAGGATACTGCTTCGCGGGATCGTGAAGAGGACTGTATCTGCAGGGATATCGCTTTTGGCGACTGTTTGGATTGTCAAAATTGGATTTCATTACGGGAGGAATAGGTAAGGTAGGTAATTACAGAGGTACCTGTAGGTGGTGTTGATGCGGAGGGGGAGGGGAATGGAGGGGTTCCATGGATGGGGGGTTTTTGGGGCTTCCAGGTTCTTAACTTACTGATGCCGCGGCCGGCGTTTTGGTGTCTCAAGTCCTCTATCGAGATTTCCTTGTGAAAAGTAGCGCCGGGGAGGTTCTCAAACCAGTTGAGAAAGCTCTTTGAGCCATCCAGAAATCTGGTATTCTCGTCACTGTCGACTTCCATTTTTTTATTTTATTTTTCTTTTAACTTTTTTTTTTTTTTTTTTTTTTTTTCGGGCGGGGGATTTTATTGTATCTTGCACCATTTTTTTCTCTTTAGATAAGCCGAGAAAATCCCCGAAAACAAAACCCAAATTTTTCTATTTTCCCCGATTGAGGCACATTGTGGTCCGTGCACTCGGCACCTTGACGACCCTGCCCAACCAACGGCAACCGTTTTTGTTAATCTAGGTCCCCTCATTAACACACTTTTTTCTTTTCCAACTCCGGGCCCCCGCCAAAAGAGACAAGGCTTTACGACACACTAACTCGCCATCTCGGGTCAACTTTCCGGGTCCAAGAGAGGTCCCCATTTTCACTGACATCAATCAGTTACAACCAAACTCGGGGTTCTCGGGAATTCGGGCATTCTGATAATCGCAGTCCCTCTCAGGGTTGTCGATTTCCAAGATGAGAATACCTAATCCTACCGGTCGTCTCCGCAATGAAGTCTATCATTTACCAACCTTCTGACTCAGGTGTTGCCCCATTACCTAGGTAAAATACACGGCTCAGTGATTCAGTGACACGTGCAGCCTATGAGAACATCTAGAGACTAGTACCTAAACTTGCTGCCAACGCTCCTGGAAGCTACTCGGCCAGTATTCCGGCGCGTCGTTGCGTCATTGTTTTTGAAAAACATGCCATACTCGAGAGTCTAGACAAGGACGCGAGAGGGGAGAGAGGAAAGAGAACGGCCACAGAACCATCATAACAGACAAGGTTCGGTGCTAGTAGAAATGTACGGATGCCAGCTCCGTCAGGTGAAACAGACCGTAGAATTAATACCGGGCCATCATTGCTGCTTTTAGGCATTCAAGGCCACTTCCAAACCCTCGGCCCATTCATTTTGCTATTCCTCGCACTGCTCCCCAATGCATCAACTCCAAAAGTTGCTTTTGGCCGTGGCTCTTGCCCATTGGCAGTCGGCCACACTCGCTCTCCCACGTCCGCTGCCGCAGTATGTCGCTTGTTTTCCCTTGATACAGCGGCTGTGAGGAATCCAGGTACTAACAGTCCGGCTTCTTAGAATTGCTGACTTTGGCGAGAACTCGGGGCCAGTCGGGGGCGTAGCTCCTCCGGTACCTACAGCGACAGCAGCTCGCGGTGGCCTTCGTGGTGACTCGAGCTTGCTGGGCGGCAACGCCCCGCTGCCTGACCCGGCCAACTCGGACTCTGCCGTCGTCCCTGATCCCCAGTTCGTCAACGGTCAGGGGGCAGATGCCAAGCTTGGCCTGTATCTCGACTTTAACAGTGCCGATCCCCCGCAACCCATCCGTGGAGAGAACGGTGCTACGAATCCAGGGCCGCGTATGAGATGATCAACCCCGATGAGTCCTTCCTGAAACAGAGTATCAGAGATCCTAACTTGGCAGCAGGCACCTACAACTATGAAAAGCTCAACCCGGATTTGTACGCTCCTCCCGGCACCGATGCCGGAGACATGCCCAACCTCATGTGGCCCATGGGCCTCTCCCACAACCGTGCTGGAACGGGGCGCAATTCTGGGTTCGCTCGTCAACAGAACACCGCTGTTCTCCCTGCTGCTGTAGCCATGGCCGGTGTCGACATGCGTCTGGCACCCCATGCTTATCGTGAGCTGCACTGGCATACAGCTAACGAGTGGGCTCTGATGCTCAAGGGTTGGTATGTTCCCTACATGCCTACTACCCCTTTGCGCTCTTCCGCTTCCGAGTCTAAATCATTAGGTATAGACTAACCCTCTTTTGCAGCGTCCGTGTCATTCTCGTCGACGATGAAGGCCGCTCCTTCGTCGACGACGTCTATGCCGGCGACGTCTGGTTCTTCCCCGCAGGACTCCCGCACTCAATCCAAGCATTCGAAGAAGGCGCCGAGTTCCTCTTGGTCTTTGACCAGGGCGACTTCACCGAGGACGGCACCTTCCTCGTCTCGGAGCTTTTCTTGCGCAACCCCGTTTCCGTGCTCAGCAAGGACCTGCGTGCCCCCGTCGATGCCTTCAACGACATCCCCAAGGACCAGCTGTACATCTTCAACGGCACCCCGGCGCCCAAGAACATCTCGGAACAAAACGCCACCTCATCTGCGGGATCCGTTACTGGAAGCGGCTCGTTCACCTATCATTGGTCTCGGCAGAAGCCGTTTGAGGTCCCCGGCGGTTCGGTCAAGATTCTTGACCCTTTGACTTTTCCCGTGGCCAAAATGTTTTCAGCTGCTCTGGTTACAGTTCAGCCTGGCGCTATTCGTGAGGTTCACTGGCGTGAGTTTTTTTTTTTTTTTTTTTTTTTTTTTTTCACACAGTCAAACTCTTTTTGATGATAAGTACCTGATTTGTTTACGTTATTACAGACACCTCCTCGGACGAATGGAACTTTTTCCTTCAAGGCGCCGGCCGCATCACAGTCTACGGAGCGCCGGCCTCCTCGCGAACCTTTGACTTCACTGCAGGCGGGGTGGGATACGTCCCCGCCGCGGCCGGACACTACGTCGAAAACACGGGGACCGAGGACCTGATCTTCCTCGAGGTCCTGCAGGCGTCCAAGTTTAGTGACATCAGCGTTGCGCAGTGGCTCGCTTTGACGCCCAAGCAGGTCGTCAAGGATCACTTGCATCTGCCTGACTCGGTGATTGACGGTCTGCCAAGGGAGAAGCCGATCATCCTGACGGGAAACAAGAACCTGACTGCTCTGGCTGGTGGTGGATCGGCATTTTGAAGGTAGGATTGTAATGGCTCGATATAGAATTCGCACTGGACATTGTGATGGTTGCAACGAAGGAGTAAATTTAGTAACCATTCAATGATACTGTACAAAGCTCGAAATTTAGAGAATACCATAACGAAAAAGGAAAGAAAAGAAAAAAATAACCCCCCTCCTCGCCCCCCAAAAAAGCCAAGGATAGAACAGCAGACAACTTTGACTAGGTACCTAGGTAAGTAGATATACGCCATCCCCTGAATCAGACAGTCCTCTTCATCCCAACCTTTGCAATGTACCCGCCAGGCCCGTTCTTGGTCGAGCCAAGGGCGATCTGGTACTTGACGGTCCCCTGTCCGCCAGCCACCAAGTCGACAGTGCGCGTCCTCGCTCCCGAGTTCCAGGCCGCCGTCCCGACCTTCCGGACGCTCCATTCCACCCCGGGCTCCGTCTCCACGGACAGCCGGAGCGTCTGCCCCGCCTTGACGGTGAACACGTTGATCGCCCCCTTGAACGAGCTGATGCTGACGGAGCGGGAGTATGCTGCCCCCACGGCGAGGTCGACGGTCCCCGACTGGTCGCGCGAAGGGACGCCGCCCTGGGTGTTTGTGATTTTCTGGCCCGAGGGGTACTTGATGGTGCCGTCGATGGACGCGAGGATGAACCGGTGCCAGAGCGAAGGCGTGATTCTCGAGTCGGCCGAGAGGGAAGCCAGCTCGTCGTCGTATTTGGCCTTGTTCGGGTGCGTCTTCATCCAGCTGTGCACGTCGGCCGGCGACCACCCCCCCAGCTGGTCGGCAAAGTGGAAGAAGAGCGAGGCGGCGTCCGAGTTCTGGTAGAGCGGCACCCCGTAGTGGTATTCCTCCGGGTACAGGCCCTCGGTGAGGAAGTCGCCGGCCTTGGCCGGGTACGAGAGCCCGTCAAAGTAGCGGGCGATGCCCCGGCGCCACCACTTGTTGGCTTCGGTCCAGGTCGTGACGGTCGGCCGGTGGTACTGCTCGACGCACTGGTACATCCGGCCGATTATGTCCTTTTGGAGCGCCGCGAGGGGCACGTCGTTCCATTCCGGGGGGAAGTTGATGAGGATGTAGCAGGGGCTCTTTTGGCCCGAGTTGTTGTCGTCCACTTTGATGAGCTCACCGATCCCGCCCCAGGCGATGCCAATGTTGATTGCCAGGGGCCCCGGGTTGGCGAGGGAGCCGAATGTCGCGAGGCCCTTTTTGATGGCGTCGCCGGTGCCCTTGACAATTTCTGTGTAGCGAGGCGCCTTTTGCCATGCTCCGGGGATTTCGTACAGCCGCGCCGTGATGAAGCCGCCCGTGTATGTTTTTGTCTTTGCATTACCGCATTTCGTGCCTGCCAGATCTTGGTAGCCGTTGGGGAGGGTGCCTTTCCACAGGGGACAGTCGAACTGCGGTTTGGTCCACCAGTTGGGCACCTCGACCGCTGCCTCAACCGGGGATGAGGCTGCTTTGGCTGCAAGGAGGACAAGCCCCGCGACAAGCTTGAGGAGCGTCATGTTGAAGAAGTGCCAGTTGTTGAGCGTGGTAGTAATTACTTGGCCGGTGATGCAAAGCTGATCATGACAAACACCAGCATGTCTCTGCTGGCTACCTACCCATCAGGCCGGGCTCCATGCCGTTATATGACAGTTTTTCTTTTCTTTGAGGGCCTTCATCTCAACTCAAACCTGGCCAAGACACACCCATTGTCAAGTTTGTTCGGAGATAACCTTCAGCCTCTGAAGAGGTTCATAACCTAATTAAAACATTGACTCGGCCGTTACACAATCTTTTACAGCAAAATCAGCCACGGACCTAAGCCACTGCTCTAACGCCTGTTGATTGGAGGTGATGCAACTGTTTCATCATATCACTTTCGCCAATCATTCCTTCGGGTCTGTAAATGTCCTGTGGTGTCGAGCTCATCCGACATCAGCCCTGCCTTGGCACTTAGGGGCTCGGCATCAGCCGCCATCAACAAAGGGGCTCGCGGAGTAATTTTTTTTTCACTTTTTTTTCGATATTTATGTGTAAATTTGTGAGATTCTTGCAATAATGCGCAGCAATTACCAAGTTTCTTGGTTCGGAGTGTGGCGCCTCGAGGACCAGGGTAAGTACCTGACCTACTTTACCTCTGTGTCCCAGATAGGTTGGAATCACACATGCTAAGAAATTTGCTTGCCGGCGCCCTCGTTTTGAAGACTCAACATGTCCACCCCCTGATATGTCGATATGTCAAAAATATCGAATCCAAGTTCAGAAGAGGGGCAGTGGCGAGTGGCAGATGACTCAACTCAGTATCGCACCACTGCATGAGATCTCGCAAACACCAGGCATCATGCTCAAACCGCACTGCAGCGAAAGGAGAATACTCAAACAGACTGTGGAGATTACAAGAACAACCAAATCCTTGAATGTTGGTCTCGTGAGCATGGAGTCGCAAACCATCGCCGTGATTGGTTGATGTTGGCACAAATGTCGACTCGGATAACATCATGTCCAGTGCAAATGATTCTACCTGCCTTGTCCTCAAGCACAGAGTCGAGGCCTACCTATCCCTATAGAAGAGGGCGGTATTAATGGACTAAAGCCCCGTGCTCTATACCCCACGCACTTGGATTCGGAAGGTGGCATGGCTTGGATAATTGACGGACGGCACGAGAGCTTCATGCAGTAACATTCGGCAGTCATTTAGCCACACACCTCATAAACTCAATATCCGGAGATAGATTCGCGGGGATAAAGAATCTGCTTTTCTTGTTTTCTCTCAAATAGAGAGCTGTTGGAACATTATACCTACGATTTTGAAGAGCTTGGCTTATGAGGTAGGTATCTAAGGTATGCGTGTAAGCCACCAACGACTTGCTCCATCGGGCAGGAGACACAGCGCACAGGCCGTTTTTGTCTCCATCCTTCTCCCAGAACACTGGCAATAATGATTCCAATAAGCCTCTTGAATGCCCAATGTAGTAACACAGGCTTGGCCATCTGCCCTGTCGGTATTTTCACTGCTCGGCTTTGTTTCTTGGGATTAACTGGGAGTATATGACCGGGAATCTCGGCCGGTAGGTTCTTTCCGTTTTATCCCCAGGGGGCCCTTATTGATCTCCATATCATGTCAACTTCGGGACTTGTCAAGCAATGATGTAAAGGGCCGGTAGTTTGCGCCCACAGGCCCCTGTATCACCTGGCCTCTAGGATCACCCCAATTAACAACCTCCCCAATCAGGAAGGAGGACGCTGACGGTTGAGCGCATGGATATCACAACATCTTCGGCTCATCATGAACATGGGAGTCCTATCTGATAGGCACTCCCCTTACCCGGAAAGCCAGATGGCCATCATATCATACCTTAGGTAGGTACCTATCAGGCTCACACATTGATTGATAGGTGCCTGCTGGATTTGAACCGAGCCGGGTCCGGGATACCCGGAGGGAAGCCAGCAAGGAATTTTGCACAGAGGATTCACGATGACCCATAAATATCGTGACGATTATGTTCTCTCAAGAATAAATAGGCAGGCGGGTATCCCCAAGTGCCTAGGAACGAACTTGTCGATCAAAAACCCAACGCCTCACCGTGATCATCCGTCACCAAAAGATGAGAACATCCCACCTCGCTGCCCTCGCCGCTTCGGCGGTCTTTGCTTCTGGCGTGACAGCCAAGGAGATGGCCCCAGATCCTGAGCTGGCCAAGATTTATGACAGCGGATCTGTCCACGAGCAGTTGATGGCCATGAAACATGTATGACTCGAGTTTCCTTGTTGATCAACTCCAGAGGCAAAACCTCATAAAGAAACTGACTTTAAATTTTTTTATCTTGCCAGGCCACATGGAATCGCCAGCTCAAGTTGGGTGCCTTCAACTCGAAACAGTGGAAGTCCCGTTACGCCGACGGTGCTATCCGTTGCCAGAATGGTACCGCAGCAGTCATTCCCGGTGATCCTTTAAACACCTTCAGGTGCAACAATGTATGCAGTTGTTTGTCGCTCCTCCACCGTCAGAAATCTCTAACAGTGCTTGGAAGGTCGACTTTTACGATTTTGTCGCGCACGCGAACCTCGGCAGCCGCACGGGTCGAGGTTCGTCGTCCTGGGGATGGACTAGCCCCGATGGCCGGGAGCTTGTGGTCGTCGCGCAGGCCGACGGTGCAGCCTTCGCCGAGATCACCGACAAGGGCAAGCTCGTCTACCTTGGCCGCCTCCCCCAGGCATCTACCGCCGAGCCCAGCATCTGGCGAGAGATTAAGGGTTACAAGAACTTTATCATCATTGGCAGCGAGGCCGTCAACCACGGCGTTCAGGTTTTTGATATGAGCAAGGTGGGTACCATATCTGTCTTCCACCTTGTGACTTTCTCCCCCGTTCCAAGTAAAGTGCGGTACGGTTTTGGCGCAAGAGTCTAATGGTCTTCTGCTGTAACTTCCTTAGCTACTCACCATCGACCCCAAGAATCCGGTTACCTTCAGCGCCGACAAGGATGTCACCAGCTGGTGGAACGACCTTCCGATCGGCCGCACGCACAACGTGGTCATCAACGAGGAGAAGCAGTACGCCATCGCCGTCGGCGCCCAACCCCGCACCAGCGCATGCCGCTCCGGTCTGATCTTCATCGATCTCAAGGACCCAAGCAAGCCTTCAACGCTCGGCTGCGCGGCCGGCGACGGCTACGTCCACGACGCCCAGTGCCTTGTGTACCGCGGACCCGACGCCAAGTACAACGGCCGCGAGGTTTGCTACGGGTACAACGAGGACACCCTCACCATCTACGACGTGAC
Source organism: Cladorrhinum samala (assembly GCA_033576145.1). Taxonomy (NCBI): domain Eukaryota; kingdom Fungi; phylum Ascomycota; class Sordariomycetes; order Sordariales; family Podosporaceae; genus Cladorrhinum; species Cladorrhinum samala. The sequence continues at coordinate 206,214 of MU864964.1, forward strand.
CGACAAGAACGCCACCAACATCATCTCGCGCACCAGCTACGAGGGCGCCAGCTACACCCACCAGGGCTGGGTGACCGACACCGACTGGCAGGAGTTCCTCGTGCTCGACGACGAGCTCGACGAGGTCAACGGCAGGGGCCCCGCCGCGGCCGGACACCCCATCACGTACTTTTGGGATATCCGATCGCTCGAGAGGCCCAAGCAGACGGGCCTCTTCCGCAGCCCCGCCGCCGGCATCGACCACAACCAGTTCGTCGTTGACGGCTTCTCGTACCAGAGCAACTACGGCGCCGGCCTTCGCATCCTCGACGTCCGGAGTCTGCCCCGCGACCCCACCGGCGCCAGGGTGGAGGAGGTCGGCTTCTTTGACATTTACCCCGAGGACGACTCCGAGCCGGGCGGCGGCGTGGTTGACTTTGTCGGGACCTGGAGTCACTACCCCTTCTTCAAGAGCGGCTTCATTCTCATCAACACCATCGAGAGGGGTGCTTTTGTTGTCAAGCGGTCAACGTGAAAGGGATAATTAGATTATGGGTAGATAAACAAATACATTATGCACCTACCTACCTACGTACTCAGGCATGCAAATACCAGTTCAGGGGGATGGGAAATGATCGTGTTCAAGAATGTGAAGGTAGGTAGTTATCAATAAACTTGAATTTCAACTGATTGATAAATATATATATGGCAATATACCTATATTCGCTTGAAGAAGGTGAAACGACAGCCGAGTACAATATCCACCCCCCTTAATCGTAAAACACCAAAGTGCGCACCTCGATGCTCTCGCGGATCGGCTTGCCCTCCTCGGCCGGGTCGGAGAAAGCAGAGTGGGGCACCCGGCGAGCGACCCCGGGCTCGTCGACCGTGTCGAAACACTTGATCAGCGTCACCTCGCCCGGCGTCTGCGCGTACTTGAAGTACCACCTGTGGGCCGCGTTCGGCTTGACGGTGAAGGTCTCGCCCTCGCGGTCCGGGTAGATCAGCTTGGCGGGGACGAGGTCGGACTCGGGGACCGACTGGGCGTCGGCGTACCCCAGCGGGTCTCTGTAGATGGTCTTGATGGGGCGCCAGACGTTGATGATTTGGAAACGCTTCTTGGTGAGCTGCTCGGCCTCGTCGGGGAGGTGGTGCTTGACCCTGTTGAACGAGGCTCTGTACGTCTGGTCGACGTGGACCTGCTTGGCAGGGCCGCGGCCCCCGGCGTCCCGGTCGGCCGCGCGGCGAACGGTGTGGTCGAAGATGAAGACGCGGCTGGCTCCGGTTCTATATCCCCCGTGCGAGTGTCAGTTGGTATTGCTGTCTACCCTATTTTACTTACCTAGGTAGGTATTGTGCTTTGTATCAGGTAGGTAGTTCACTTTTGTGTAGGCAGGTACTTACGCATCCTTGAGCAGCTGCTCGACCTCGGGATAATACTCCCGCTTGATCTTTTCGTCGTCCAAAAAGTCCTTCTCCTTGCTCGCGTGCTTGTAGATCTGGAATCCGTGGCCGTCGAGCGTGAATTTGTCCTCCTCACCCGTGATGTCGTGGACAACAGATTCCTGTACGGCTACCGGGCGGTTCAGGAACGTCTCGGGCCTGCCGGGGCGGAATTAAAGCATGAGTAAAACAGACCTTGAGCTTTGAGAGAGATGCATAAACAGATGGCGGCCACTAACCTTGCAACGTAGGCTGGTTCTGGCTCGGATCCATCTTCTGGGACCTTGTAGTAGTTTAGCGTTGCGAGGACATTGTGCTTGCCCGTTGCTGGGTGAGCTGGAGTCGCGACTGCAGCGGTGGCCATGATGAAATCTTTATTGTGTGTTGAATGAATTTAAAGTCTCGGTGAGTGGTGGTGTTTGTGAAGATGTGAGTGTTTTGAGAGATTCAGAGAGTGTGTTTTGCACGAGTTTATATACATCAACTTGTAACAATTATTTCATCACTTGTAATAACCATCATGATTCACCCTGATCTGATGTCCCGTGTCCGACCAGTCCGAAGCGGTGGATGCGGGGGTAAGCGTGTTGGATTTGTCAGATAATACCATGGATTCCGTCTGTGAACCAGCACGCCATCGTTGACGCAACAACCTGTATGTCTCGTTGGCTCGGGGCTGCAGTGGTAATCATTTGGTCGACCGTCCATAACTTTTGACCATCGAACCCTGAATCTGGTACGCGCTGGCTCGATCCGAGTCAACACTGGGCAGTTTACACGATTATTTTGGCTGCAGTCTGCATGGGAAACCGAGGAGGAATACCGAGACCTGGTGATTTGAAATATACCTACCCAACATCTCGGACTGCACACCCACCTCGCTTCGGATTGACATTATTAATTCTGAAATATGTCATGTGAATTCTACCTCTATCTAACTTAGGTACCTTACCTAATCCAGTGGCACATGAACCAGCTTGGTAATCGTAGTTCCATCAAGAAGCACGTCCGCATCTTCCTCCAGACGGTATCCCCCGAGCCACGGGAGAAAAACAGTCAGGATAAACCAGTAAAGAACCCCAAAAACGAGCCTAGATAAGTAGGTAGATGATAACCCTTCAAGTCAGCATGACGTACCAAAAGCCCAAGCAACAGATAGGAGATTCTTACACTGATATGCCCACCAACGCGTAGCTCACTCTAAACAAATGATCACGGCCGCTCTCACCCGCTCCGCGAACAAAAGGAGCAGCTATCAGCGCCGCCGACAATACGACCCTGAACCAGACAGCTGGTAAAAATGCCTTGTATGGGCGTTTGAGGTCCGGTCTTGTCCGTCTCAGCCAGATGAGGCCGAGCGAGGTGGCAAGCACGAAGAATTGACCTGGGTACCCTTCGACATCGAGAATAAACGAGTAGATGTTCTTTTTGGGGATGCAAATCACAATGACGGAGGGGATCCAGTGAATGATTAATCCACCGAGGGGTGCGCCAAACGGCCTAGAAGACGAGAGAATTTCTCCAAAGGGGATGACGCCTTGCCGCGCAATCTCCTGATTTAGTCGAGCCTGCGGTTTTCAAGAACTTACTGTCAGCTGTGCCTTGATGAGCGTCAAGAATCATTCTGCTCCTGAGCAGAAACGTACCAATGTAAAAGTGACCACCATGACATTGCCGGCTGCCGACACGGCCACAGCCAGAGGCAACAGGATGTTTCCAGTTGTTGGCCCAAACACCCTTTGGAAGAACAAGGCAGCCACCATCTCCCCGCCCTCCTTGATCTCATCCAGCGGCACGATCAAGAAGTACGCAACGTTGACGACAAAGTACAGCAGGCACGCGGTGACGAGCGCCGTGGGCGCCGCCGACTTGAGCGTCCTGACTGGGTCCCTGACCTCGTTCAGCACGTTGTTGACGTTTTCCAGTCCCGAGTACGAGTAAAAGACCTTGAACAGGGCCGTGCTGACGATGCCCCAGTTCCAGACCGAGCCCTCCCATATGCCCTTCCACGTCGTTGGGAACCCGCCGTTGAACAGGGCACCCGGGCCGGGGCCGGAGCCCTCGTGCAGCCGACCGGGTCTGTACCCGGCAAAGACGACGGCAAAGGAGGCAAGCGTCATGAACAGGACGAGCCCGATCTTGATCCAGCCCAGCACGTTTTGCACAAGGATTCCCGTCTTCAGGAAGCAGCCGTGTATCACGGTGATGAGCGTCATCAGACCCACGGCCAATATCCTCATCTGCGCCGGGTGCTCGGCCGGTGCCTTTCCCAACGCGAAGAGCACATACTCGCCAAACACGATGCAGTTGCTAGATGTGAAGCCGAGGACGAGCGCGTGCACCGACACGAGGACGGATGCGAGGAACCGCGGCCGTCGGTACGTGAATTCGAGGTAGACCTTGCTTCCTTTTTTTTTTTTCCCCAATGAGTGGTTAATATCATGATCCGCAAAGACTGGGCCCGCTGCTGCAGTTGGGAAGACTTGAAACTCACCACCGGATCTTGGCAACATGCATCCGTATTCCAGTGCCACTGCCAATCCAAACCAGCTGATAATGGCTCCGGCCACCCATAATGTTAGACTCAGGCCGATGCTGCCGACTGACGTGACGATGGCGCCGGGCGTCGCAAAGATGCCGCTTCCGATCACTCGCGAGATGATGATGATGTACGCGCTGCTCCATCCGATGTTCCTTCCCAACACTGCCGTCTCGGGGAGGACGTCGTCTTCGATCGAGCGGTGGGATATGTCTCCCGGCTGGATGGTCGATGCAGATTGTGACGAGTCGGCCGATTTGCGAGGTTCCGGGGTGCTGTCGTGGGGTGGTGGTAGTAAAGACTCCGAGTCGAGGAGGGGTGTTGTTTCTGTTTCGTTGAAAGTCATTGTGGACTCGCCGGGCAGAACCTCTGCATCAAGATTAGGGGTTTTTTTTTTTTTTTTTTTTTTTCGGTTGTTTCTTTCTGTCTCTGCTTGTCGCTTCCAACTGAAGCTTAGGGGTAGTTAGCTGCTTTCTACACCACCTTTGTTTTCCTCAACACCAAAAGAAAACATCATTCTTTGGAACTTCGGAAGCAACGGGACATGGCGAATCGGTGCGGATTTGTCAGGTTTGCCGCGGAGGAAGATAAGAGAAGAAAAGCAAAACAGGCGCGATTTTAGGCATGAAACGCGTGTGACAAGCACATCACTTGTTGCGTGTCATGGGCGAGGGATGGCGTGCTTGGAGGAACAGCAGGACAATTGGACCAACGCCGCACATCACGGTTCTGATGAGCCGAACTGAGGAACCCGGAAATTTTTTAAAACCGCTGGACCGTTGAAACCGTAGGGGTTTACCGTATAGGTATATGTCGATCAGCAGTTTATTAGTATTACTAAATAGGTATATTATTACCAGGTAGATAATCAGCAGTATGGGGGCTTGAACTTGTTGTCTACGACAAAAAAAAAAAACAATTTTGTATAACTTGGTAAGTAGGTAGGTAATATTTATACGTCTCTCCTCTAAACCAAAGTCTCCTGCAATCTTTGCAATACCTGGACCTTATTCAGCTCCTCGGCCATGGTCAACATGTTGATGATTCCGTTGGAGCTGTTGCTGCTCAGCCCGGTCTCCTCGCCGTCGTCGTCGTCGTCATCGTCCTCGTCAGTCTCATCGCTTTCATCACTGTCACTTCGGACGCCCATGCTGCTCTCAGCTTCGCTGATGTCTTCCAGCCGACCGTAAGTCGTTCGTGAAAAATCGTTACCCGACTCAAAGTCGGACACGCCGCTGCTCTTTATTGAGCTCTGTTCATCATCGCCGCTGCTTTCGTCATAATCACCATCATCATCGTCGTCCGAGTCACCCGCCATGGCAAGCTCTTCAGCTAGAGAAAGCTTGCGTTTCGGGGAGGGACGAGAAAACGTGTCGTCTAGATGCCGTCTGGTGAGTACACGAGTGCTATCGGGTAGGGGGAAAAGGGAGCAGCAAACCTTCTTCTCTGATTCCTTGGGTGGTGTTCCGGCGGGTCAAGGGCTGTGGTTGGCGCGGGGCAGAGTTTGTGATTTGGGAGTAACGGTTGTTCTTTGGCGACACCGGGGGTGGAGTTGGCGTAGTGGGTGAAAAGGAAACATGGGTGGATGGGTTATGTTGCCTGTGCCCGGTAGTAGGCCGTTGCTGCTGCTGCTGCTGCTGCCGATCTTGCTGCGGTAAAGCCAGTGGGGCTTTTGGAGCTGGCGGCTCATCAGAGTCTGAAAGCTCTGAACCAAACTCGCGCTGTCCAAGCTGAAGAGCTTTCAAGAGCAGGTTGTTGTAGCCCGCGTAGAAGTGCCTTTGGAGTTTTTCAAAGCCTATGGGGAGTTTTGGGGCTCACGGTCAGTGCTCGAGGTCCTTTTGAGAGAGAAATGATGCCAAACAGAAAATCGAACGGGGGGCACCCACTTCCGCCGTGTAAACGGTTTATGGCTTTGACCATGTGTAATTGTCCTTCTGCAAACTCCAGAGACTCGACGGCTACCTGGATCGCTGCCTGGACTCGTAGTTCGGACTGGATCTCCATGGCCAGCTCCCGGTTTGATGATGTCTTGGAACTAATACTATCTCGATGGGATTGGGCGTATGGCGCAACGGCAGAAAATAGGTCGGTATTCGCTCCATCTCCAGGTAGATGCTTGGTAGGCGAAGCAAACTGAGCAGGACTATACGTCGTGGCCGTCGTGGTGGTCGTCGTTGTGGTCTGTCGGGTCGCTTGCGGAGTTTGAGGTGGACTATTCTTCTTGGCTAATATTGGTGTTAGTGGCCTTGATGTCTGTGGCGGCGGCGGCCTGCCGATGGTCGATCTCAACGCAGACTCGGACCGACTGTGCTTGAGTCGATGGAGGTTTCGGTTGGGATGAGGGGTCGGCTGGTCTCTGGGCTCAAACGACGACAGGGTGGTTTGCAGAGAGGTCAACAGCTGTCCTAGGGTTGGGCATAGTATCTCCCCAAGCCTCTCCCCTGCCTTGTCCTCGGGCAGTAGCTCGCGGACTATGTTCAGAGCCTGGTTGAGACTTGATCCAAGGGTGAGCATGGCCCCAACTAGAACGTCCTTATCCGCGTCTCCGATTGGCCCGGCCAGCGAGGTAAGCCGTTCAATGGCCAGCACCGGGCTCTCCGCAAAGTTCTCCCGCCGGACGGATCGGAAGAGCCAAGAGCCGAGGTCGGGAAACAGAGCCATGGTTGCTTTTTGGACCGTGTCCAGGTCTTTTGTTTACGTGAAGTTTTGCGGGCGCGGGTGTGTGTGTGTGTCACGAAGGGTGTCACGCCACTCTCAAACCCCCTCCCAAAAAAAAAAAATCAAAGATGAAGAGAATGAACCAGATATTCTGGTTTCAAAAACTGAAATGTGAATACGGCACGCAACTTGGTGTATAGCTGCAAGCGCGCGCTCTCTGTATCAAACGGGATCCCTTGTCGGGCAGGTTGAACGGGACGCCTCCTCACCAAACGGAGAGCAATTTTGGGACGACGGCAAGGGAGGGGAGCGGTGTACTGCTGATCCACACCGCCACCGAATCTCGGGCCGTCATCTGGGCCACCATGTGGATTGGCAGTGGGTCAGAGTGCGACAATGAGGGCGCACGCTAACTGGTAAATGCAAGGTTGGAATCTGGGGCTGCGGGAGCTGGCGACATTCTGTCCAATCATGGCCTTGGTCCCTGAATTTTGTGCATTTTTCGTGCATGTGAGCATGGTCAAGAGGCAAGGGGAAATCATGCCAAAGAGGCCAACCCCCGAATTCTGGATTCCGAATTCTGAATTTCGGGCATTTCTGCATTCCAGAAGGTTTGAAGTTTGCCTTTTTTTTTCTTCTTTTTTTTCTTTTCTTTTTTTTTCACTGTAATGAAAGAAGTGAACTGCTTCCATCGCTCCCGTTGGATGAAAGGGATTTTACATGTGGGGCTGTTCGGCATATGTAGGGACGCAATTATGTGCCTCAGTTTGTGTCAGGGGTCAGGGGGGGTGACAACAAAAGGGTTAGGGTCGAGGTGCCCTTTTCGAGGACAAAGATCGTTTATTGAGCATCCAATCTTGAAGTGATGATATAAAAAACCTTTTAACATGGTATCAAACTCCTTTCAAGACAGCTACAAACCACCAAACACAAACGGAACAGGATATCTCAATCTCAATGCGCAAACCGAAAATCCAACCTCTTCAAGCCCTCGTCTGTCGTGTTGAGAACGTAATCCTCCTGCTCGGCCGGCGTCATGGCAGTCCACTTGGCTTCCCGCACCTTGTTCCGCCAGATGTAAAACGCCTTGGCAAGGTAGAACTGGACGATGTTGTAGATGACGATGGCCAGCAAGACCTTGTTGCCCGTCTGGTACAGCGGCGAGTCTTCCTCGCGGTAGATGTTGGAGGCGATGATGTTGCCGGACTGCACCGTCATGTTGTACAGGGCGGCAGACACGGCTCGCGTCCGCACCGCGTTGCTGTTGCGGGCATTCCAGCCGACCACGATGGCGTGGCAGTAGGGGTACGAGAGGATACCGGTCAAGACAGCGTAGCGGACCCACGGGTTCGTCTCTTTGGTGAAGGTGACGAGCGCGATGAACCACGGCAGCATCCAGAGGTTGCTGATGGACGAGATGATTGCTCGCTCGCCGAGCTTCTTGGAAACCCACGTAATGAGAACCAGGTTGACGGCAAACAGGAACTCGGCGGGGATGATGAGCAGGTTGGCCTCAAAGACGCCAAACCCGAGCTGACGCAGGATGTACGAGAGGTACGTCTTGATAGGCGAGGGCGGGATGTAGGTCGTGAGGCCAATCATGTAGAGCGGCCACATCTCCCAGTCCTGAAGCACCTTCCACAGGAGCCTGGGCCCCACCGCCTGGCGGTTGTTCATGTCTCCCTTGCTTGGGTCGTCTCTGAGGAGGCGATTGACCATGATGAGCTCCTCGCGCTCGGTGAACCAGCCGTCCTTGCCTCGGAACCAGTTGCGGGTCTGCGTAGGCCCGGGAGGCATCAGAACCCAGGAGAAGAGGCCGACGATGAGGGTCAGGACGCCCTCGATCAAAAAGAGCCACTGCCAGCCGCTCCAGCCATTGACGCCTCTCATCCTCAGGATGCCGGCGGCGAGCAGGGATCCAAAGATGTTGACAGTGCTGAGAGCCGTCCAGAACCAAGATAGGCGGGTAGGGAGCTCGCCCGATTTGTAAAAATAGGTGAGCCACAGAACAATATCGGGGATGAAGCCACCCATGAGCAAGCCAAGCAGGACCTTGATGACGTAAAAGCCGGCCTTGCTGGTGAGGAATGCCTGGGAACCGGCCGTTATGGACCAGGCCACCATGATGGTGGGGATCCAGCGATCAGCACCGATGCGCTTGCTGATGAGGCCCGAGGGGAGCTCGGCCGCAAGGAAGGCGCCGAGGAAGATGCTCTGGCCGTAGTTGAAGTCGTTGGTGTTCATGCCGATTTCTTTTAGCATGTTGTCTGAGATGGCTCTGTTGATATTGCGACGGTGAATATCAAGCGCGCAAAACATGATCCAAGCCCTGCGATGGAGTTTCTGTTAGTCATCGGAATTCGAAAGTACCTACGTAGGTACCTTAGGTAGGTACCTCACTCACCAAACCATGATCCTAAAGTCTATCTTCCTCAGCACCCTGCGCTCTTCCTCGGCCGTCCATGTGAAGTCAGGCTGAAAGCGGTGACGGTTCTCATACCCGGCCTTCTCGTAGACTCCTCGCCAGTAATCGGCCACGGCTGGATCCGAAAATATGTGGTTGCGGCCCGAGCCGTAGCCCTCGGCGTCGACAAGGCTGTCCGCGGAGATGGACGCAGCGCTGTCGCGGCCGCTGTCCAAGATCTTCTCCTTGGCGTCCGGGTTCTGACTGGAGGCGGCTGCTGACCCAGCCTTTGCGTCGTTGGCGGCGGCGCCCATGGTCCCGACAGATTGGGTTTCCGAGATTGGGGTGTGAGCGCTAGGGTGACTGTCAAGTACCGTACACCGTACCGAGTCACTCTATTTTTTGTGCATCTCCGCGGAGGTAACATATGTGCGGGCGCTTTTATATACAAATTTCGAGCTTTCCTGGCGTCATGGCCGCCGTCGAGCCTGTTGACTGGCTGCACTGCAAGGGGCAGACATGTTGCAAACCCAAGATCATCTTGCGCCATAGCTGCTGCCGCTGCGCTCCCGCCTTATCTATGGCGCAATGTGGCACGTGTATGGCATTTTGTGCTATATCCGGGGTTTGCAGTGCATTGAGAAAAGTCGATGGGACGCATTGCCGGGCAGTTATACATACGTCACAGTGGTTTGCCGCAACTCAAGCTGTGTGGGGGGTGCCCGTGGCGAGACGAACTTCCTCTCCAGATACGGGTGACAAGCTCCCGAAAAGGGCTGGTATTTCCTGTTGCAGCGTCGGGGCGTCCCGGCATCGCGGCGAGGTGGACATCGGCATAGGTTTCAAAGGGTCCAGACTTCTTTTTACCCCCAACTGTCGTTGCCGACCTCGGGGCACTATGGCTGAAGCGGAACACGTTCCAACGTCGAGAACTTCGCTATTGAAGATGGACTTTGAAGTTGTGAGCTGGCAACTGTATTGCGTGCTACTTGCGTTGCAGTGCTTGCTAGTCTGCCAAGCCGTCTCAGCAACAAAAGGGTTTGGGTTGCAGGTGTATTGTTTGCCTCGTCGTTGAAAGAGCCCTGTCTGTGCCCGGAAATTCTTGCCGTCTGGTTGGCCAGCTTTAACTCCGAGAGACATGGGGGGTTTGCCAATGAACGTGGGGGTTGTTGATAGGTATTGGTGTTTTGAGAAGCCAACCGAGAATCGCGTCATCCCGATGAGCCGTGATTCCGGAAACAAGAAGGATCAGAGACCGGGGATATCGGTACGTATTGGTAAAGATCTAACGATTCAGCCGCGGGATGGAAAATGGGGGGTCTTGAGTCATTGAGTCAGCATGTGTGCAACAGCTGTTGGGAATGATCCAATGCTTCTCTCCGGGTGAATGTTGACTGCATAAGAAGAAGCGCAGCATATTTAGGTGTCTAATTATTCATTCGGATGGCAGCTAGTTGATAAGAGGTTCATGACAAGAGTAATCGTGTCATTCTCGCACGTTTGCTTTATTTGTTGTGATGTGAGACCCCTATTTACTTTGACAACTCGCTTATCGCAGACATATCAGAGCCGACGAACCAATCGACTCTGCGTGGTGTACCTCCCTTGCGGTATTTGATGCAATGATGTGCTTTCTGCATCTCTTCCGAAAGGCCTGTCTTTCGAAAGTGGATGCAACTTGGCCCTCCATTAGTGTGTGAGAGACTCTAAAGGAAAGCTCAGCTTTAATCTCGAAGCTCCTGGTGTTTCCCCTCCAAAAATATTTAATTCCTTACTTATAAGCTAGGTAGGTAATTACTTCGCCGCCCTCACGAGCTCCCCGAACCGTGTCCCGCTCTCCCCAGCCAGGACGGATGGGTTGCCGACTTCCACAATGTCGCCCTTGTCCATCACAACAACGCGATCAAAGTCCATGATCATGTCGAGTCGATGGCTGACAGCCACCACGGTATAATTCCTGAACTCGGCCCTGATGATGTCCTGCATCAGACGCTCCGTCTCCTGGTCGACGCTCGAGCTCACTTCATCCAACAACAAGATGCCACCTTCCGAGCCCCCGCCTCCAATACCAAGACTTTGCGCCCGCTTTCGACGTCTCAGCAGCGCACGGCTGAGAGACAACAGCTGTCGCTGCCCAGCGCTGAGCGTGCCCGGGCTCATTCCCGCCTCGAGACCTCCCCTCTCCTGAACGAAATCCCACAGCTTCACGGCTACGAGAACATCTCGACACTCTTTTGACGTTGAGCCATTCAAAGGGTCAAGATTTGCTTGGAAGGTAGACCCGTCGGGCAGGAAAACTGCTTCTTGCGGCACGGCAATGATGCGTTGTCGAAGTGCAGACCGGTCGATGCGATGAAGAGGTGTGCCGTCGACGACTGCGTTGAGTGCTGTGTCCGAGGTGGGGTCGAGCAACTTCAAGAGGAGCGCAATAAAACTCGACTTGCCGCTTCCGGTGCGACCGCAGATGGCTATCTTTTCTGCAGAGGTAATTCTTAAAGAGATGTTGCGCAGAGCCAAGGGTAGCGCATCCACTCCGCCTGGTGAGTTCTCCTCGGCGTAACTCGCAGAGACCCCCTTCAACTCTATCACGCCGCTCTGGGGCCACTCTTCGGGGGGGATGATATCCTCGTCGTCCTTGTCCTCGGGCTTGACAGTTTCGTTGAATGTCTTGAGCCTGGCGATTGCTCCGATTGAGGTTTCCAACCTGGTGTAGAATATGACGATGGCGGAAATATTTTCGCCAAAGCCCATCAGCGTGACGAGTGATGCGCCGGTGAAGCCAGAGTTTGAGTGAAGGCGAACCGCAAGAGTAGTCAAGAGTGCTGCAATCGCCATGACAACAAGGTCGAGGACGAGAGTAAGCCATTGCTGTATCATGACAAGAAGGTATGCGGGTCGCTGGCTGGTGTTGAGTAAACCTGCATTCTTTTGTATCTCGCTTGCCGTGAAACCTGACAAACAGATGGGGAAATTAGTATCTGTTGATTCTCTGCTCGGACTTGATATTTGCTTACCAAACGCTCTCAAAGTTATAATACCATTTACAGTGTCTAGGAAGTGGGTGCTAGTTTTGGGGGTCGTATTGTTAGCATGTGCTCCTTCTAAAGACGGCATCTGAAGTCGTGGCCTTACTATAAAGGGCTCTTTGCCTCGAGGTCTAGCAGCCTGAGCTGTCTTGACGTTCTGAGGTAGAATTTCTGCACAAAGTACAAGAAAACAACCAGGAACGGATAGCTGATTGCAATATACGGAGACAAGCTGAGCATGACTGCTGCCTGGCCGACTGTTGCAAATGTCTAGATGGTGTTACCTGGTCAGCCGCTAGTAAATCGCCTCAGCATCAGAAGCATCAAGGGGTTTCCTTACCGAACTCAACGTGTTGAGGAGCCCGTTCGGGAGCTCTGTGTCTATAAGATTCAGATCCTGAGAGAAGAGATTGGTTACAATGCCAGTGTCCGTTGTGGTGAAAAAGCGAAGAGGTGCATGGAGTAGCGTCTGCAAAGCCTGTCGATGCACCGTCGCCCCTGCTCGTTTCACTGAGGTAACGTAGAGCATTATGGCAACGAGCAGCAACGACATCAAGGCAGACGCCTGGAACAAGGTGTACAGTCCAGCGTAGAATCCGAAGCTCCGGCTTGGCCGATCAGAGTCAGAGCTCTCCGACCAGTACTTGAGCCCTGAGAGCACATGTCAGATGCGTTCGGTGGTGATGATGATCATAATGATGAACTGGACTTGAGGGACTTACAAATCGTCGGGAAGTTTGTGAAGAAACCCCAGCCTACGGCGAAGAACAGGCTCCACGCCACAATGACCCATCCCATGCTCCTGAAATAGTGCTTGTACACGCTGAGGTCACCAGCTTGGCGGGACACATCGAGGTTGGCCTCTCCACTCGAAGAAGAAGGAGGATCTTGAGGTAGCTTGGGGATATGGTTTGGTTTGGAGCCTGACGAGAATGCGGGAATGTCGTTTGACATGTCAGATGAAGAATCACTGGCAGAACTCTCGCTCAGGCCCAGCCGCTGGACGTATCCATCCTGAGCTGCGAGATCGCTGAAACTGCCTTGTTCAAGAACTGTTCCGTTTCCCAAGACGATGACGTGGTCAGCTGCTGGGAGATGACGGACACTGTGAGTGCACAAGATCGCAGTAGCTTGCCGTTGCCTGAGCAACCCGTCGGGCCCAAACACTTGGCGGAAGACTTGCTCCTCTGTGTCTGCATCAAGGCCGCTGAATATGTCATCGAGGATGAGCAGGTTGGTCTGCAGGTACAGAGCCCGCGCAAGGGACACGCGCTGTTTCTGTCCACCAGATAATGTGATGCCGTTTGATCCGACATTTGTTTGATCACCCTGAGGGAGGGTATGCAAGTCATAAGTCAAGGATGTCGCCGCGAGGACCTCGTCGTATCTTTGCTGGATGAAGGGAGAGAAACCGACAATGTTGTCTCTGATTGTGCCGTTTGAGAGAAACGGTGTCTGATCGCAGTATCCAACTCGTGGAATGATGGTGCTCAAAAGCACGGTCCCCTGGCGGAAAGGAACCTCCCCAAGCATTGCCTTGCAAAGCGTGGACTTGCCGGAACCTATAGACCCAATGACGATTGTCAATGAGGATTGGCGTACTTGAAGGTTGATGTTCTGCAAGACGAAGGCGTCTGGTTTCCATCCGAAACCTCCATCCTCAACGGACAGAGGGTATGTGAAGACGGAATCCGAAGGAGCAGAACCTGAAATCGCCCGCACGTCTGCAAGACTTTTGCGGAAGTCCTGTCGGGTTTCTGATTCCAGGAATGACTGTATCCGCCCCAGGCATGCCACTCCGGAGAGAAGACGTGGAATTTCGTTGAATATCAGGGTGAGAGGGTTGTTTAGAAGCAACAGCCACGAGAGACTCGAGAAGATTGTTGTAGTATCGAGTGTCTGGCCAGCGGAGGCAAACGTTAGCGGAGGACCAAGAAGAAAAGGCATGAAACCCAGCAGGGCTGCTCCGATGGCAATCTTGCGATAGTGAACCCCTGCCGCGAGCTCGTCTACGCGAAGCTTTTGCACAAACTCCCCGATCGGCATCGAGAGACCGGATATCTTGAGATTCTTCATGCTCGCAATCACGGTGGCTGTCAGACCAACGCGCTTTTGGACGCCGGCCATCCAGGTCCTCTGCGAAGCTCCAGTAAACCGCATCAAAATGATCAAAGCGGCGAAGCATAAGAGAACTAGCCCGATGGGTGTAACAAACACAACGCCTAGGTGCCGGTACAACATCCACGCAGCGACGGCAGCTTGGATGAGGCTTGCCCAGATGTCGTGCATCGAGTTCAGGCCAGCATATATGCGCTCAATGTCGGTGCTCATGAGGGTTACTGCAGCATTGTCATCGCCAGCGCCAATCTGGAACTTTGTGGCTTTGTGGTATATCTCGGTCACAAGAATGGCTCTCAACATTGTACGCATTCGGTGATGGAAGTACCTGAGTTTACAGTGACGATGTGAGTGAGATATTATGTTTGCAAGGCTTCTTCTTGGAGGTTAGGTAGGTAACCACTTACCAGCAGAGCGCCGTGGAGACCGCCATGCCCGAGTAAATGAGGATGCTGGCACCGATGAAGCCGTAACCAACGTTGCTTTCAACCTTTGGCTTTGCCAAATGCTCCAGCAGCCTTTCGATGAAGAACGGCTGGGCCACGGTGAAGCCTACGAGTGCAATCCTTGGGGGGACAGGAAGGAGGATGTGAACCTTTAGCGTCTTTAACAGGCCTTTGAGAAGACCGTGCTTGTCGTTCCTGAGCTTGTAATGGTCGAAATTGTGCGCAAAACGATCGTGGAGAAGAGAGCTGTCGAGGGTGCTATCGAGAGGATACAGGTCGCCGAGTGTGAGAATCTTGCTGTACCCATCCCAGAAGAGCCTGTTCAGCCAAAAGAAGACGCCGAGGGAAAATATATTGCTTGTCTCCTCTGGGCTGTGTTCTTTTTCATTCCAGCCCAGCCAGCGTGATTTCCGCTGAGATTCGAGCAGCAAGATTACCACCTTGAGGATCACTGAAGCACAGTAAATGCTGCTGTAGGCGAGCTCCGGCCTCTCGGTCGAGGACAAGAACAGCGTTCTGACCTGGGCGACATCAAGAAGTAGAGTCAAAAACAAATAGCTGTTTAAGAGAATTGACGGCCGCGGGCTCTTGCTGTGGTCGATCAGACTCACAGCGACCATGAAAAGCGCAGCCACCAGATTGAGAACTGAAGACGCGGTAAAGATGCCAGTCAAGCGGAATGACCCAATCGACACCATGATCAACAGGGAGAGTTCAAGGCCCACATAAAGCGTGATTGCACCCTACATTGAGATGTTGAGTAGATGTACATAGGTCCATGGCAATCCAGACGTCCCGGTGGGGAGAGAAAACATACCAGCTTTGTGAGCTGCAACGCAGGAGCGTTGACCAAGGTGGGCTTTCTTGCCTGGGAGAAGGTGCGCCATGCTGAGGTCACGATGAATAGAGCTGAGGGCAAGATTGAGAAGAACAACTGCTCGAATTGAAGATTAAAGTCGAAAGAATCCTCGTTAAAATTTAGGAGACTGTCATCCCCAGCTGAAAAGGGCATTGCAAAAGAAAACCTCGATCAGGACGAGGAATTCTTGGATTAATTACAATACAAACTTCAATGGAAAATAAACAGCAGTGGTAGATCAAACATATCAACAATGACTGTAGCTTGTGACTTTTTATACTTGAGGTTCAAATGCGAGAAGATCTGCTCAAAGTGCGAGATTTTGAGTTCGATGACGGAACTAGCGACGACCGATGCGGAAGGTCACACGCAACTAACGTGATGACTCACAAGCAGGGTCGAATTTAGCGGGCAGTCAGCGTAGAAGGCGTCGTCAGCCTGCAAAAATCGCCCTGCACATTTGGGCATTCTTGGGCCAACAATGAAATTTCAAGTTCTCTCGACGTCAACATTGATGAGTAGCTACAAGTCCAAATCTTCTCTTCTCGACCTCCCGTGCTCCAGATCCAGATACGGGGCCTCGCCCAGCGAGCACACGCGGTCTCCGGCGCGCGGGTCGCTGTAATCGTACGTTGCGCAATGCCAGGTGCTCCGGTTGTCCCAGATCGCCAAATCGTTTTTCCTCCACTTGAAGCGCACTTGGGCGTCGTGGTTTTGCGTCAGCATGTTGAACAGATAGTTCAGCAAAATGTCTGACTCGTCTTTGGTGACGCCGTTGATGCGCTTGGTGAAGCCCTTGTTGACATACACGGAGTTCCAACCAGTCACAGCTGTTCAAATATCAGTATCCAACCTTGGGACCCGGAAGGGATCGGCATTTGGTATGTAGGTAAGTAACGCGCGACTTACGATTTGTTCTGATGATGGGATGCACTGCAGACAGTTCGGCACCCTTATTTAAGGGCGACCCGCGTTCACATTCCCTCAGTGGGTTCCCCAGATTCCTCGCCTCGTCCAAGAAGAACTTGGCATCGTGCGTAGCCGTCAGCTTCTTCAACATCTCTTTCATGGGAGGCGACAGGCGATCGTAAATCTCATATCCGCTCGCCCAAAGTGTATCTCCGCCCGTGGCCGGGAGAGTGTGGATCTTGAGCATGGCGTAATCGCTGGGGACGGGCTCGAATGTGATGTCGCTGTGCCATCCGTTGGACGCATATCGACTGACATCGGACAGCTGGTGCGTGAGGCCACCGCCCTTCTTTTGCTTCTCGGACGAGATGACACTGATCTGGTCGCCAAGCTCAGAGCCTTCTTCCGTCAGGGGATGCACGTGCAGGCCCGAGGATTCGGGACAACCGGCAGACGAGGTCAAGCGCAGCATGAACTCCTTCATCTCAACCGGCGTGACGTCTTGATTCCGGAGGAACACGACACCTCGCGATGAGATTGTGTACGCCAGGTCTCTAAAGACGCCATCGTCGGCTTTGAGGAGATCTCTGACTTGGATGTCTTCAAAGACGCGCCCGATCGCCGGTGTCACATCGCTGTGTGTGTACTTGTCCAGCGAGCCCGAGTCTGAGAGCTTGCTGCCCCTTGGTCTGGCAACATCATGACCGCCAAAGATGGCAGATACGGGCTGGGATGTGCTGACGGCAGACGGCATGCTGATGATGATATCTTGGCAACCTGTGATATTGACAGGGGTTCAAGTCTTTTATTTTATGCAAGAAAATGATAACGATTCGGATTTGGTATCTGGATACGGTCCATGGCGCCGCCCACATGGCCCCCTCCGCAGCGACAATATATACCATCGCCGTGTGCTCCTGGTTGCTGGAGGGGAGGGGGTTGTTTTCCCCAATGCGGCAAATCTTAGCGGCGGAGAAAATGTCGGAGAATCCCTGATGGCGTCAAACTGCACTAATCTTGTCAATGGCGGCGAGATTTCCCCGTCTTGGCCGACCCCGCATGCGCGCCCCCCGTTCCGAAGCAGTCGTCGGGGTAGTGGGTCTCTTCTTGGAAGCCGTTGTCATGATGCCATACCGACTCAAAGCGGTCCAATGTGTTTCCCCGCGATTTTCTCCGCTTCCAACCCCCCATGGTGATGCACACGAGACGATGCGGGACGAGGTCGGCTCCTAAATACTGCCGGCGCCCGCAGGTTTCCAGGTGGAGTTTCTGCATGTTCCTCCAAGGGCTGCTTCCTGCGAGCAGTGCAACTGGAACGTCAGGCCGATCATCACCATGGGGAAACTTGGCGACATTGAATCTCGTGCTGAGACCTCGCCGGCTGCGAGTCTCGATCGCCGCGACAGCAACGACAAGGGCTCCGTCGAACCCCTTGTCGGCCGCGCCGAGCTGAGCAACGCCATCCCTCCGGATGACCGATACGAGGGCAAGCACCGCTGGGACCCGTTGGCAACATGGAGCCCCGACGAAGAGAAAAAGGTCGTCCTCAAGACCGACATCTGGCTGCTGTCGTGGGTCTGCGTCATGTTCTTTGGCCTCCAGCTTGACCGCGGCAACCTGTCGAATGCCTTGGCCGACAACTTTCTCAAGGACCTGGGTCTTTCTCGCGACGACCTCAACAACGGAAACACGATTCAGCTCATGGCCTTCATGGTCGCCGAGTTCCCCGTCCAGCTGTTGACCAAGCGATATGGCTTCCGCATAGTCCTGCCGGCCATGATGTTTGCATGGGGAACCGTCTCGTGGGCGCAGGCCTGGATCAACGACCGCGCGAGCTTCTACGTCACCCGCGCCCTCATCGGCGCTTGCGAGGGCGGCTTCATCCCGGGAGCGATTCTGTATGCGACCTACTTCTACACCTCTGCCGAGCTGTCCACTCGCCTTGCCGTGTTTTGGTCGACGCTCAACGTTGCGCGCGTCATTTCGGCTTTGCTGGCAACGGGCATCCTCAAGATGCGAGGGGTCGGGGGCCATCCCGGCTGGTTCTGGCTGTTCCTTCTCGAAGGGCTCCTCACTGTTACCTTGGCAATTATTGTTAGTAGTATCTCCCCCTGCCTTAAGTACCCAGCTCCGGAAACCTCTGCTAACGTCTCCTACCTATCTCCTCCCTGCCAGTCTTTTTTCTACCTTCCTTCGTCTCCAACCAAAACAACGAGCCTCCTCTTCCGCAAACCTTGGTACACCGAGAGGGAGGAAGTCATCATGGTGAACCGAATTCTCCGGGACGATCCCGCCAAGGGCTTGACCCTCCTCAAAGAGCCGGCAACATGGCAGGACGTCAAGTCGACCTGGACGGATCCATCGCTCTGGGGCCTGTTCTTCATCGGACTCATTGCCTACATTCCGGCTTCGCCCGTGCAGGGATACATCACCCTCACGCTCGGTGATCTCGGCTTCTCGTCTTTCCACATCAACCTGCTCACCATCCCGTCGGCGGTGCTCCAGATCATCACCATGCTGCTGCTCGCAAAGTCCAGCAATTACTTCAAGGAGCGGACCCTGCACTGTTTCATTGGTGAGTTTTGGATCATGCCGCTGCTCATCGCGCTCATCACTCTCCCGGACGGCGGGCGCGCGTGGGGCCGTTACTCTTTGGTCACCATGATCTCGGGCTACCCGTATTTCCACCCCATCGTGACATCATGGATCTCGGAGAACACCTTTGACGTGAAGAAGCGCGCCATCGCTGCAGCAACCTACAACGTCATCGTCCAGGTCGGCAGCGCGGTTAGCAGCCAGATCTATCGCGATTATCAAAAGCCCTACTACAAGCCAGCCAACATCGTCTTGGTGTCAATCTGCGCTTTAGCGCTGGTGGTATTCGTGGTCCAGAGGCAGGTACTCGTCCGCTTGAACAAGAAGAAGGAGGAGCAATGGGAGCAGATGTCCCAGGAGGAGAAACTCGCGTACCAGAACGATGTTGCGGCAAGGGAATTGGACGGCAACAAGCGCTTGGATTTTCGTTTTGTTTATTAGCTGTAATCGCTTAGGTACTTAGGTTGTATTAATCGCATTTCCCAAATACACAATGGGTTTGAGCACCCGTCCTCTCTCCCCCCCTCCCCCTCCCTGCATCTCATGTCTGGTAGTATGCCCGCAGCCAGCGTTTGGTGTAAAAACACCCCCTCCCTCTCCCTTTCGCTTCTGATTGGCATGAATTACGCCATATTGTGGGGCTAGATTGTTCAGTTCACATATAATATTTGGGGTCTGGACGAATAGAAACAAGCAGTTTGTCACGCGCGCTGACACTTTCAAAGCATCTGCCAAGTCCTGCACCAACAACAACTTGAAAACGCCCGCCATGGCGACCCAGCAGCGGAGGATAGGCTCACGATCATGCGATGCTTGCCGGATCCGCAAGGTGAAATGCACCGAAGCAGCACCTTGCCAGCGATGCGTAGCTGCTGGTGTCGACTGCACCTTCAACAAAATCCAGGCGCAGAGAGGTCCTCGAGGCCTCAGAGCAAGAACACTGCAGCAGATCCAGAAAGCAACCTATCAGCAGCAACAGCCGCCGCCGCCCCTACATCCCGCCGGCACAACTCCAGGGATCCCGACCGAGTCACTCATTGTGCGCTTGTGCATTTACCGGCTGCGCCTCTTTCCCGTCTGGCCCATTGTCGCGGTCGAGGAAGTCATAGGCGCGCTCAACGCCGAGGCGAAGCACGACGGGACCTACGTCTTGGCTGCTGCTCTCGCGGCTGCCACCATGGCGCAGCTGAAGCTTGACAGATTCAAAGACGCCGACATCAACGACAGCATCACCGCGGCCGACTTCCACAATGAATGTCTGCGCAGGAGGGGCGGCCTCAGCAGTGCGTCCGCGAGCCTGGACAGGATCCGGACGTCGTTTTTCTTGCACATCTACCACGAGAATCAAATCCCCGGCGGCACCGAGTCCTTATTGTACCTGCGCGAGGCCATCACGCTGGCACAGATCATGGGGCTTCACCGGCCGTCGTCATATTTGGCTCTAGACCGGACGGAGGACCGTCTCCGGCGCCGCATCCTGTGGCTCCTCTTTGCCACGGAGAGGGGGGTTGCCATGCTGCATCGGCTGCCGGTGGTGTTGAGATCGGCCGGGGAGCTCCCGCCGCTCGACATTGAGGGCTCGGACGACCGCCCCGACGTGTTGCCGGCGTTCAAACGGCTGGTGAACCTCTTTTGGATTTTTGACCAATCTCGCGCATTCGACATTCTTCAGCAGGATGGACTCGACAGCGGCGCAGACGGGTCCGATCCGCTTGATTTGCCGGCGAGCCACGAAGTTCTGGGAGCGCTGCAGAGGAGGCTGCAAGAGGTCTCGGTCGCCGAGGTGGGAGACGAAGGGAGCGACGTTCAAAAAGCCGACATCTGCACCACGCGGCAGTGGATGCAGATTCTCATATGGCGGGCCATGCTCAGGAGTGGCTACTGGGGGGGCGGAAGCACGGCAGCCGCCATCGCCGGCCCGGTTCAGATTGCGCAGCAGCTGCTCGAAGACATCTCACGGCTCCCGAGGACCGCTCTGGAGGCGCACGGCCCCGGGCTGGAGTTCAAGATTTACGAAATCGCGAGCGCCGTCGCCGACTCTCTCAACTTCTCGGACCCGCACCCGAGCGACATTCTTCTGAGATTACAGCGGTTCCTGGCAACTTCCCGCGGAGGCAACACTAACCTCGCCGCTTTGCTGGCAGCACGGATCGCCCAGTCGCAGCTGCCCCCAGAGGTGCAGCAGCCCGAGCTCTCCTACGGCGCCGAGGAGACGCACATTGTCGAGGAAATCACCGACGACGACGACAACGACGGCCGGGCCAGCGGTGACAGTCTCGACTGCCCGCCGTCTCCGTGGCAGTCTCTGGTGGCAGCAGTCGAGCTTGAGCAGCAGTCGCTGACGTTCCCCGACAGTCTCGCCGACATGGCCTGGCTCCTTCCGCCAGACAGCACGTCAAGCACGCCATCGGCAAACAAGGAGTGAGGTCTGATGCGGAATTGCGGAGCCATCGTGGTCGAGCAGTGGGGTCTGGGTATGGGGTCCGGTATGGGGTATTTACAATGCAACCCCCCTCAGTTGAAGGTGGTGTGAAATCTTGGCAGTGCTCGATGGATAAATTTCTCCGAGATTTTCTCCGCTTAGCTCCGTCCAATGAAAAAGGCACGGGAGGGGAGAGAGGGGAGAGGAGAAGAGGATATCTTTGCAAACAGTTTTTATTTTTATTATATTTTTTCGCAGTTGTTTGATATATTTTTCTTTACCAGACACAAAAGAGGGAACCGAGATAAAACCGGAAAGTCAAGATGGCATGGGAAGAACCGCGGAAGACGGGCATGGTGTATCGCCGCCTGGGCAACTCGGGCCTGCATGTATCCGCTCTCGGCTTGGGCGGGTGGCTCACCTTTGGTGACCAGGTCGACAATGGTGAGTGCTGATAAATATATATATATATTTTGGCCACTTATCTGACGCTGTGACCAGATGGAACCATTGCCTGCCTGAAACAGGCATATGACTGCGGGATTAATTTCTTTGATACCGCGGAGAGGTACGACAGGGGTGAAATGATTCATGAAGATGGCAGGGACTCGGCTGACGAGATGATGATATAAACAGCTATGCGGGCGGGGAGTCCGAGATTGTCATGGGCAAAGCCATCAAGCAGCTCGGCTGGAAGCGAAACGACATCGTCATCAGCACAAAGCTCAACTGGGGAGGGAACAATGGCGAGGTGCTGGTCAACAATCACGGTCTGAGCCGCAAGCACATCATCGAGGGGCTCAAAGCATCTCTTCAGCGCCTCGATCTCGAATACGTCGACATTGTCTACGCGCACCGCCCCGACCGTCTCACGCCCATGGAGGAGGTTGTCCGCGCCTTCAACCACGTCATCGAGATCAAGGGCTGGGCAATGTACTGGGGCACGAGCGAGTGGAGTGCCGACGAGATCGCCGAGGCTTGCGGCATTGCGAAGCAGTTGGGCCTCATCGCGCCCGTCGTCGAGCAGCCCTTTTACAATCTCCTCCACAGGAACAGGGTCGAGGGCGAGTTCCAGAGGCTGTACAGCAGGTTCGGTCTCGGCCTGACGACCTACAGCCCTCTCAAGTTTGGCTTGCTGAGCGGCAAGTACAATGATTCGCCCGATGCGCCGCCGCCCGGAAGCCGGTTTGCCAAGGGCAACAACGTGTTTGTCAGCTCCATGAGGGATAACTACGGCAACAAGAGCTGGCAGGACGACATTGAGAAGGTCAAGAAGCTCAAGGGGATTGCGGACAAGGTTGGCATCCCTCAGTCGGAGCTGGCGCTCGCTTGGGTCCTGAAGAACCCGAACGTGTCTTCTGTCATCACGGGGGCGTCCAAGCCTGAGCAGGTGGTGGAGAATGTAAAGGCGCTGAAGAGCATGGAACTGTTGACTCCCGACATCATGAAGGAGATTGATGACGTGGTGGGAGCGGTGCAGTTGGATCCAGCGAGGCAAGATTAATAGAAGCAGGACAGGACAAAATATTTATCTGAGGCAGTCGGTTCATCCTTTGGGAATTATTGTGGTGTGAAGTTCTCTTGTTGATCATTTGATTGCGCATTACGTTCTTGATAAATTACTACTATGGTCTAACAACCCAAAGAAAAACCTGTTACCCCCCCCCCCCAACTCTCAACCGAGAGCCCCTACTCTCTCACCAAGCTTCACTGCCAACATTACGGTACATTAACAAGGGGTTAGATGCCTAACACCCAAGAGAATTAAAAGCGACTAAAAAAAAAAGCCAGAACGAGCCACCCTCCTGTCAAGTGACGACGCTACACACTCGGAGCATCTTTGCAACCGGAGACGCATACTGCTTTTATTTTGCGCGTTTAGCATTGCCGTAGCTGACAATCATGTCGGCGGCCTTTTCGGCAATGCCGTAGACGGCAGTCTGAATGTGGCCCGAGATCAAGACGGGCATCACGCTGGCGTCGACGACGCGCAGGTTCTGCGTGCCGTAGACCTTGAGGGAGGAATCAACGACACCGCCGTCGGCGCGCGGCAGCATGGCGCATGTGCCGACCGGGTGGTAGATGGAGAGGGTCGTGTTGAGAACAAAGTCTCGCCACTGGGCGTCGTTGTTGGTGGCGGGCACGGCGGCGAGGCCGGGCTCGTACTCGGCGACCCAGATGTCCGACATGGGCGCCGTGTTGGCAATCTTGCGCGTGTGCTTGACGGCGGCGATGGCGGCCTGGATGTCGTGCTCGTTGGAGAGGTAGTTTGGGTTGATGACGGGGTTGATGTTGACGTTGGAGGACTGGACGTGCACGGTGCCGCGGCTGAGGGGGTGCATGACGGCGGCGATGAGGGAGAAGAAGCCCTTTCCGTACTGGGGAGCTCCGGGTGCGGGATACCCCTTGACGCCCGTGTATCCGTCCGAGAAGATGACCTCGAGCTGGGGGACGGCCGGGTTGGACAGGTAGCTCAGCTTCTTCTGCTCGACGACCGAGCCGCACGTGCCGACGGCTTGCTGGGCAAGCTCCCGCATGGCCGTGGCGTTGGCGCCGGCGACCTGGTCCCAGTTCATGAACGAGTAACCGCTCCCAGTGTAGTCGTACAGGGAGACCTGGTTGGCTCTCCAGAGGGCGAGCTGCTCGTTAGCGAATGCCGTGTCGTAGCGCAGCTTGTCAAACGACGTGTAGTTGTCCTTGAGCTGGTACGAAGTCTGGATGCGGATGTGGTCCTGAAGGTTTTCGCCAACTCCCGGCAGGTCGATCTGCTGGGGGATGCCGGCGGCGGCGAGAACCGAGCTCGCGCCGATGCCAGACAGCTCAAGGAGACCGGGGCTCTGGATGGAGCCTGCCGACAGCACAACCTCCTCCCAGGCGGCGATGACAGTTCCGTCCTCGAGCGTCACGCCCGTGGCGGCCTTGAGCTGGCCGGCCTTGCCGAGGTTGATCTTGGCGACGCGAGTTCCGGTCATGATGTGGAGGTTTGAGCCGCTCTCGGCCAGGTACCCATTCGCGGCGTAGGACCGGTTGTAGATGGCCGAGTCGATGTTGCTCGGCTGGTACATGACGCCGAGCGGGTTGCCGCCGAGCGATTCGAGGTTGAGCGGGACGCCGAGACTGTTCATGGTCGGGATCCACGTGTCCTGGTGAGCCGGGATGATGCGGTTGATGACCGTCTTGATGGGCCCAGAGGTGCCGACGCCTTGGCTTCCGTAGTGGGGCGACGGCGTGAAGGTCTCGACCTTCTTCATGGCGGCAATCATGGCGCTCCACGACCAGCCGGGATTGCCCAGCGCTCCCCAGGCGTCGTACTCGGGCGCGCTGGCCCGGTCCCAGCTCATCAGGTTCAGGGCTGAGCTGCCACCGAGGACCTTGCCCCTGGTGACGGGGAAGACGCGGTTCTTTACCGACGGCTGCGCCGTCGTGGTAAAGTTCCAGTCGTAGACGGTCCCGATGGTAGAGCCCTTGCGGCCGGGGATGTTGATGCGCTCCTCACCGGGCGCCGAAGGGCCGGCTTCGATCAGCAGGATCTGAGCCCATGGCAGCCCTTGGCTCAGCCGAGCAGCTAAGGCGGAGCCGGCGGTTCCTCCACCGATCACAATCTGTCATTTGCCAAACGGGGCCCATTGGTTAGCGACGCAGCTCAATGATATGATTTCTGCAAAAGAAGAAAGGAAGAAAAACAAAGAGAAAGAGAAAGAGAACGAGAAAAAGAAAAGTGACATATGACGTACATAATCAAAGCCCTGGGTAGGCGGTTTTTTGGCAGCTGCATCATCCGCGCTAGCCGTCGAGTCTAGATTGTCGAGGCCGTCGGTGGTGTCGGCCGTGGTGTCGGGCGCTGGTGCAGCCAGAGCTGAAACGCCGTAGAACACGGCTACCAGAGGAGAAAATCGCATGATGAGAGTGGTGATGATGATGATGACTGCTGCAGAAGCCGGATAAAATCGGTCACAAAACCATGGAAGTTGTTTTTTCTCCGAACGCCACATGGCAATCCGCGCGGGCAACCACTGCTTTTGTTGCGCTTGCGCACGGATCCCAAACATCCTGAGCAGTCTAAGGCCAGCCTGGTTAGTTTGGCGAGATTTCCCAGGCCCGTGCAACGATATTGCCTTCCCGCTCCCCCGGGTCTTAATAAAGGTCCGCTGACCGTCACTATCGAACCACTTGCCGCTTGGCTGTGGATTTCAGCAAGGGGGTTTTGGCAGCAGTTGGGATTCTAGCGCAAGCCATGGTAAAGGGGAGTTGGACCCAGAGGAGCTGGGTATATGACTTGGACCTCCCGCGCCGTTTGTTTTACTAAGTGGCCCCCCCTCCACCCTCCCACGGACAACAGCCTGGTTTCTCTATTAGTGCCTTGGTTCTTTATTTTAGTGAAATTGTTATACACTAGAAGAAAAATAAATGGCGGTGGAACTGCCCAGCACAAGACCCTGGTAATTTGTAAGCGACGGGGAACCGGGTAAACCTCGAAAACAACACAAGCGTATCATGGTCTTTTTTTCCTAAAATCAAATAAAACCTGTGCGTGTGTGTGTGTGTATGTGTGTGTGTGTGTGTGTGTGTCCGCGCGCGCGGATAACCACAGTGCATCCATAAATATATCCCATTTGTCAAATGAGGGAGTGCAAAATGGTTACCTAGGTAATTACCTACCTAGTGTTGCAAAATCTTTGATACCTACCTACCTTTATTTATCCACCCGAACAAGTTTTAAATTTTGGACCAGAAGAAGATGTAAAACAGGAGGGTTCATGCTTTTGTCAAAGATGGGTGGGATGGTAGCATCCTCCCCATCTCCTCCCTCCTGGGCCCTCTCCCCCCACCCCCCCCCCACCCCTTTTTTTTTTTTTTTTTCCTTTGCTTTTCTTTGCCAAGTCACCCATTTACTCGACACTGGATACGGGGAACCGTGGTCTGATGAAGAAGTCAAAGCGCAACCTTGCAAGGGTTGCCTTTTTTTCTTCTTCGTGAAGGGACGCGGAACGGGAAACAGTGGATGCCAATGGATGCGCTAGGAAGCAAGCCGTCTTCGCGTATCTGCAGCATGCAGACGCTAATGTTGCTAACGACCCTGCCTCTGCCGCTTGACAGGATCCCCCCCTGCTCCGTAGGGAACTTTGGGATGGAAGCGATGAGCCCGTGCGTCAATCGACAGCGTCGGGTTTCCTGTCTCAGTGCGTCAGCCGCAAGCCATCATCAGGGCGAGATGGCTTATACCAGCCGCGAAATGACGGACATGAACTTCGCTTCGGCGCTCACGGTCTTGCGACGCTGTATGTCAAACGGGATCATCTTGTGAGATAGATCCGTGCGGTTCATTGTTTCGTTTGCTGTATTGCTGCCCGTCGTCATTTATAATAATGCGGCTTGGCCTCGACCAGCTTATCCCTCTCAGTTCGCTCAGTACCAACCCTTTGCCATGGCTTCCGTTCAACCCCCAGACCCGCTGCCGGCCGACCACAACATCGGCCCGACGCTGCTTGGTGTCAGCGGCTTCCTCACCGCACTCGTTGTCATCACATCATGCCTCCGAATCTTTGTCCGCTTCTCCCTCAAGGCGCTCGGCTGGGATGACTATTCCATGATCATCGTCACAGTCCTGTGTGTGATCCGCTTTGGCATCCAGATCGCTCAGTGCGTCCTCTACGGCAATGGCCGCCACCGCTGGTACCTGACCAAGGAGCAGTATGTCAACAACAACATGCTGGGGTGGTACGCCCAGATCACCCTCTTCCTGAGCATTTGCTTCTTGAAGGTTTCCATCTGCCTCTTGCTCTTGCGCATCAAGAAGGAGCGGCCCCTGAAGATTTTCTTGTCCGTCCTCATGGCCGGCCTCTTCATTACCAATTTCGGTTGTGTCATCATTCTGATTGCACAATGCAAACCCACCTCGGCATACTGGACCGGCATTGGCAAGTGCTGGGACACAAGGGTCCGCATCTATGCAATTTACTTCACCATCTGTAAGCAACAACCCACAACCCAACCCAACCCAACCCCCCCCGGCGCCTTCAAAGCTTCCACTGGCAGCTGCTGACGTGCAACGCCATCTGCATCTAGCCTACTCTCTCCTCACCGACCTTATCTGCTCGCTTCTTCCCCTTTTGGTCATTCGAAATGTCCGTCTGCCGTACAACACCAAGGTATCGCTGTGCGCTCTCATGAGCTTGGGTCTTATGTGAGTGATGCCACTCGGTTAACAGGAGGCGGCGGCATGTGCTAATATCTTATCCCTATCAGCGCAACTGGATTTGGAGTTGCCAGAGCGTCGTCGTTGGGTTTAGTGACTACCGATCTCAGTTGTAAGTCTTTGCCTGCCTCCAATCTGCTTAATTGTCAAAGTTTTTTCTAATCATGGTCTTGCTCTCCCTCTCTCCACAGACGTATACTGCATTTCCGCTATCTGGTCGAACCTCGAACTCTTCCTCGGCGTCATCGCTGCCAACCTCGTGCTCTCTCGATCCATCTACACATATATTCGCCACGGCAAGGGGGGATTAAGCAGCAGCGAACGATCCAAGGGCTCCCAATACCCTTCGCGTCTACGCTACATCAACCAATCCGACTGCGCCGACGATGCATTCGAGTCGCCGACATCCGCTGCAGTAGCCAACGGACGACGGCCTTCAATCTCAAAAAGCGACTGCAGCGGCGCGCCCTTGAAGTCGCCGAATGGCATTCATAAGACGACGGAATTTATTGTTTTGGAAGAATACCCCCCGGGCACCCAACCAAAGGAATAGTGCTAGGGCGTATAATGATATTCGCGATAAAAACCAGGGAAACCCCGCTACTAGCTGGCGGGAGTTTAGGCATTGAAAAGTTACGATGGGTTAGTGTATTGTTTATATTCAGTTTATTTTGTCGTTTAATTTTATGGATGCGTTCTTCTGGTGTTTACTCACCTTTTGTATAATGTCTGTGCCCCCCCATGATAATGTTTTGGGTGATGGATCAGCTTGCTGCTTACATATTTGAAGCTATATTATATAATAATCGCGGCAGCATAAGCAAAGGTAGTTATTTGTATCTTGCTATACTGTGCCGCAAACCTCTTGTGTCTTTATTTGCATGACGTAGACTATCGACTTGTAATCCGACATGGATAGTTAAGTCATGCCTTTATTTATCCGTCTAGCTTTTCAATCCGAGTTGCCTCTTCCCGCTTTTGCTACCTAGATAGCATTGAAAGTTTCCTTGAGCACGTACTTTACCCAAATTGTTGAACAACTGAAAGAAAGAAAAAAAAAAAACCTGAAAGATTAGATTCATTCTAAATATGAGTCAAAATATGTATAACTTAGGTCATGATGTTTGCTCCTTAATATCTTCTAGTAAAAATAGCCTTCCCCTCGCGATAACCGCCGAATAAGTTCAAATCACCTGGAGACTCTTGGTTTCGAGAAGTTATTAGTGTGCTTTCGCTATTAAAACGTAAAGCTGCCTGTCTGAAGTTACTCCGCCCCTGTGCAACCTAACACACAACTTCGCCACACTGTTTTGGGGTTTTCTCTGCCGTGCATTTTCACTTCCATATCCCACTCGCTTGCTTTCCCACAATCTGCAACTTGCAAACATGGCGCTCATCTCAGCTACCCAAGAGAACGCACTCGCCCTGGCCAGCATGAAATTGGGCGTTTCAATGGTTAAGGTCGAGGTGCTCAAGGAATATCCGCCCTTACTATTACTAAGCGGCGGGTGGTCGTTGAGGCCCTGGGAAACGCCCCCAAGACAGCCCGTTGACTGGGCATCCTCTTCCAGGACCTGCTTCCATCAGCACTGGAGCTCCTACAGGTTTATGGAGTTCGGAGCAGAGGGATCAGCGAAACGACACACGCTAAAACCAAGCCGAGCACCAGCGGCGGGGCATTTGCGGGTTTTCTGCCGAAATTACTTCTACCGGGGCTGCCGCAACTTCCGGCGCCTCAGCCATCGCCGCACATCTTTTCGCGTGCTTCTTGGCACGGCACTGGCCGGCATCAGAGGCGGCCTCAATTTGAGTTGGAATCGTGGTGGAGAGGAAGCGCATAGTCGATGAGGAGTTACGACAAAGCCTTAAAAAACCTCGATGGAGCTTCATTGTATTGTTGTGAACCCAAGGATTGACATACCATTGCGTTCTTGATGCTTGGACGACAGCTTTGAAGGCAAATGGAGAGGCTGATAACGGGCCAGCTCCAACGGGTAGCCAAAGGAGCTGCCCTGCTCGGGCTCGCATCGTAGCACTTGTATCTCAACTTCCTAGTCCTAGGCGATTCTGCGAGACCAGTGCAATTCAAGGACGAGCTGATCTCGCCCATGGGACAGCTCGCAGTGGGGCTTTAAAACACCGACCCCGAACGGCAAAACCGTCTCTATGAGCCGATGCCGCTCTCACACCTATGAAGATCTTGTCACGGCAATCAATAGCACTCGTGACGGCTTACGATTCACAATGGAACAGATGCTGCTCTTGGCATTCGGCTCAGGTATGTGTAGCTAGGGTGGACACTTCGTAGATCCGCTGAGTGTCGCCAGGCTTTTCAAACAGACCTACAAACACATTTTGCTTTTAACCCTAGAGGAAAGGCTTAGGGATGTTTCCAAAGCGCTGCTCCATATTTTGCCCCGCCTGCGCTGTCACTGGTGGCCTCCACGTCGCAAAATAGCTATAGCCGGATAAGAATCATACATGAGCGAGCGGTTCGTGAAATAAAGCGAAGCCTTGGTGCGGATGATAAACCATCAAGTCGCTTACAGACTAGATAGAAAGCCCAAGATTTCATCTGTAGGTTTGAGCTGGTGTATATCTTTAAAATTCGGAGGCATCATAACTGCTCTGCGCAAGATCCCAATACTATCGAGAAAAAAAAAGAGAGAAAAAAAAAAAAAAAAAAAAGTCCGGTATAATTTCCCTTTTTCAAAGTGTCCCTGGGACATCTTGATCACAGGCTCAATGGCCTTTCCAAAGGCTGTCAGAGCCCTGTTCTCTACATATAAAAGTGCGTTGCGGGTGATGACGAACCGCTTGATCTACTCCTCGGAGCGTTTAATGCCGTTTACCAGCTCAAGCTCTCCTACCGTCTTGGACCGTGGATTACCTTTGGTTGGATTAGTTTCAATAATCTTGCTGTCGAAGCGGAGCTTATTCCCGACCGTGTCATAAAAGTCTGCGAAAACCTTCGGTGTTCTGACATGGAGTGCTAAGAATTATGATTGGGAGATTTTACGGTTTTTAAGTATACCTACCCCTCGCTCAATTGCGTTTTAAAGATTATTACAAATGTCTCGTAGATGTTTGATATTTCCCCCGCTTAAATGTTATTAACACCCTTCACATAGGTAGTGCACCCTTACAAAGAAAGTTGGAAATGTTTCATAATTTTTGATCATTACATGCATCTTCGCTCTCCCGTTAAGGATTGCCTGGCGGAGTTTCTCCTTTGCTGCCGCGCTTTTATTAACTATATCCTTATAACAAGAGCCTCAGAAAGACCCTTCGCACCGGAGGCTCGAGTGTGGTTAACCCTAACCCAAACTATGAATTTTGTTAGAACCAACTCCTTTAGAGTTTTTGTTTATAGAAATCCTTTTCGTTAAATCAAACAACTATAGTAATTACATATTTTTTTATTATTTTAAACCAGTCACGTTAATGATACTCGGGCAATGCATTATTAATTCGGAGCGTAAAAATATCACGGTGGGTGTAGATCAATTAAAACACGACGCCTGACCTAACTTGTCTCATTCTGTGCTAGCACCAGCGTGGTCAAAGCACATCGAAACATAATGGCGGGTATTTCACTTCAAGCCTGATGCTCGGGTTCCTTAGGGCTGCAAGAGAGAATCAGTTATACCAGTGCCTGGGAGGGGGAAACAGGAACTCTTAGCATATTCCTACGGATATTGTTTGCCAATTTTGCAAATCGCGCGCTCGGACCTGAAGGGGGTGTTACCGGATGTGGCGACATGCAGTAGCGCCTCATAGCGTCAAACGCAGGTCCCTCGAGCAGATTCCAAGTCTCTGGCACCTTAAGTACCTACTTATTACAGGGCCCACCCAGATTATCGGAACCTTCAGATGTCAAACCCTTTAGTGCCACCTCGAGTGGAGGCCTGGAGATCTGCCGCAAAGCAGCGTTCCGCTACCTATGGATTCTCACAACACCCTAAGCGCGAGGGCCGTCCCGATGGACACCTCAAACGTCCAGATTCCAATCATCACGGTCTGGGTGGTCATGACGGCTCTGGCGGCTGTCACGGTTTGCCTTCGCTTTTACACACGACACTCGGTTATCCATATCCTCGGCGTGGAGGATTGGTTAATTCTCATTGCCATGGTATGTCGCCGTCTAGCTTTCTCCAGGTCCGCAAACCCCCGACTCCCTCCCTGCTAACTTGTCGCTGTTCAGGTTTTTTCTGCTGGAGCATGTGTGGGCTCTATTCGCCGTAGGTGCTGGGACGCACTGCCAAACCCTGGCTTCCAAGCTTACCTCCAACAGAAACATTTTTCGGCTTGGGCCGACACATTTGGACGCTGAGCCCAGAGATAATGGTACAGAATGGGATTGTATGTTCCCGCAGTCTTGGTCTTGAGACCGATGCCTCACACACGGCGCTGACACTACGCTTCCTCCCCCCGCACAGGAACAATTCTACAACTTTTTGTTTCACACCATGAGCCTCAGCTTTACTAAACTCTCAATCATATTCCTCTACCTGCGCATCATGTCCCACGGCGTGCAGCGTATTGCTACCTACGTCCTCCTGAGCATTGTCATGGCCTGCAACGTCTGGGTCTTGATTTATCAATTTATTCAATGCATTCCACTCAAGGCCCTGTGGGACCCCAGCGTCCCGGGAACCTGCTTTCCTCTCGCCGCCAACATTGCGGCTGCCGTCCTGCACATCGTCACTGACTTTATCATTTTCCTCTTCCCAATACCGACCCTCCTAACGCTCAGGATCCCAAAAAAGCAAAAGATCGGCCTCGTCTTGGTCTTCTCGCTTAGCTTCTTGTAAGCCTTGGCTCCATCCCTCGCTCTCTTCTCCAGTCCCCCAAACCCGCCAAGCTAACCTTACCCGTTTCGCCCTAGTGTCTGCCTGATTTCCATAATCCGCATGGTCGTCTTGAAAAACCTCGATCTTACCGATGTGACTTACAGTTTAGCAGCCTCTTCCTACTGGAGCGCAGTTGAAATTAATCTGGCTGTTATCTGTGCCTGCCTGACAACCCTTAAGCCGCTCCTAGCGCGCCTGTTCCCCAAGCTACTCGGCACATCGATGGCCTCCGGGTACGGCACCACTGGGCGCAATGTTGCCGTGCGGTATGGTGACGCCTCGCGCACAGGTGGGGCCCCGCTAACCACCACGCTCAGCTCGCAACGCAAGAAAAGGCACATCACAGTCGAGGAGCACGAGTTTGCAAAGCTGGACGGCGAGTCAATTAAGAGTGAGCATGGGTTCGTGGCGTCGTATCCGTTGGGGATCGGGGGGGAGACGGGCGGCGGGCGACACTATGGTGTAACTAGGCCCGAGAGACTGTATTTTCATTCGCCAGTTTAAAGTGCAGAGGCACTTGTAACTACGCTAGGAATAAATGGATGGAATTTGCCAATTTTCTCAGCACAGGTTTGTTTTTTTGTTGGTATTGCAGCACAGGACTGCGCTTTAGGAATGGCTAGGTACCTAGGTAGACTACCTATCTTGCTGCTTAATGCCTATCATCCCAGGGCAATTACACCTGAACACTTCACACCAGCTCTATCAGGCTCGCCGCTGATACAAGAATATAGCATTCAAGACTGATGGAATGTCGTTTAAACTCTGATGTCCCACCGCTTCCTCAGGCGGCCGGGCTTTCTTAAGATTTGGTTCTCGGCTTAAAATTAGCTCCTAGTTTGAGCCTTTAGAGAAAGCTTTACTTAGGCCACTATAACCACTTACCAAGTTCGAAGATTGCTGCTTAGGACACCCCGCCGTGGTACTTTACCGGGCCGGGACGGAGGGGGTGGTGGAGGTGAAATGTAGGTAGGTAGATTATAGCGCAGAATATTATTTAGGGATAAATGTGTCTGATGAAAGTGGGGAACGAAATCACTTATTCTTTTCCTGTTAAACATCCTGCAGCTCTCTTATCGTGTATAAAATAACCAATTTACACCAAGGACTCCAGAACTTTGCAAGCCTAAAATTCAACCTTTCCACCAACCCTAACGCTGTAATCATCTCGAAATTCAGCCTTCCCTCTGGGCTCTGTCGGTCGCTCTTTGCGTTGTACCGCCATCTTCCTTCACAAGATCATGGTCCGGAACTAGACAATGCAACCCACAGTCAAAGCACTCCACGCAGATGTCAAAGTCACCACTGTTGCATTTTCCGCAGTGGTAAAAGCTTCCGCAAACGTCAATGTCGAGGGTGCAGGCGTCGCACATCTTCCGAGATTTAATGCGGGTAGCTGCTGTGGGCAGCTCACTGATGGTCGGGTCCTGTTGCTTCGCAAGGAGAATGTTCACAACGTCCTTGTCTCCATACTTTGTTGCGTACCACAGCGGTGTCCGCCCACATGAATCTCGGGTGTCGAGTTTTACTCGACCAGTGTTGACGAGCAGCTGGACGACTTCGGTACGGCCATGTCGAGCCGCTATTGAGAGAGGCGTGAGTCTGTAGTGATCAGTGGCATCGATCTCTACCTTTCTTTTTGCCAACAGTCTCTGCACAATCTTGGCCTCACCGCTGCGGCAAGCCTGATGCAATGGCGTTCGTTTTGCGTTGTCTTTCGAGTTGACGTCACTATCACCCCGGGCCAGCAACAGTTCAAAAACTTTGACGCTACCTTCCAATGCGGCAATCGACAGAGCTGTTCGTCCAGCCGCATCTTGCAGTTCCGTACGGATGCCGAGTTGAAGCAGTTTGGTGGCGGTGTCAGCATCGTCCCCGGCTGCGCTGCTGTGCAGAATGCTGCCGCCCCACTCGTTCGTGATGTTGATATCACCTCCGGCGTCCAGGATCAGCTGGATCCACTCCTTTTTCACGTTCCTGGCAATCGTAAGGAAAACATCCCACGAGATTCCGTCAGGATTGCCCGCTTCCTTGAGTAGAATGTATGCCATTGCCGGATGACCAGAAAGGAATGCGGCCTCGAGAAGTGTGTGGTCCCGCCCATCCCTTGTCTGCGCATCCGCACCCATCTCCAAGAGAGTCTTCACGACCAAACCCTCTCCCACGGAAACTGCAACTTGAAGCGCCGTCATCCCGAGGTCGTCCTTCGCGTCGCGAATGCTGGCGTCTCGTGCAAGTATGCGTGTTGCCTCCTCGCGTCCGTTAACGGCAGCAATGTGCAAAGGTGTCAGGTCTGTGGAATGAACTCTTGAGTCTGCCGTAGCGCCGCGGTTCAGAAGAGCTTCAATTATGTCGGGATGGCCTGACAGGGCTGCGGAGTGAAGAACGCTCCACTGGTCGTCTGTACAGGCGGAGACATCCGCTCCAGCCTTGAGGAGAAGCTCAACTGCTTCGACGGTGCCACACGGGCATGCCGCTGCGGCATGCAAGGCGCCCCATCCGTTGCTGGTCCCCAGGGAGGCAGATGCGCCCTTCTCGAGAAGGAACTTGAGGATGCACGTATGACCCTCGACCGCTGCAGCCATTAGTGCCGAAAGTTTCTCCGGGTATCTCCCAACGTGGTCTGTGAGCAGACCGATTGCTGATGGCAGAATGAGGAACTCTTGGAGAGAGCCCTGCCAGTCCAAGTCGACGCCACCGTCGGACGCAATGCATTCGACGACATCCATGTGTCCTAGAGCAGCCGCAAGCAACAGGGCTTGTTGTGGGGAGTTCACCGCCGGCGTCCCCTTTTCGAAGTTGGGATCGAAAAGTTTCAGGTACAGCTGGGCACGCTTGGCCTCGTGGTGTTCTGGCCCAGTGACCCCAGAATTGGGCTCTGCAATGGAATCTCGGACCTCCTTTGCAATTCTCGCTGCTTTTCCATCGCCTGAAGTCTGGTCGGCGTATTTCGTGCACAAGATGGCCGCGAGTCCTAGCCAGGCTTCTGCGTCCTCCTGGTAGAGCGCGCGGCCCGAATGTTTCCATACCTCACGTATGATGGACTTGACAGGCGTGTTGTGAGGAGCTTTAGATAATTCAAGGCGGAGGATGATCTGTCTTGTTGTCGCAAAATTACCCAACGAAGCGGAGATCCTCGCCCAATTCCCTAAGGCGATTACACATTGCTTGTCCTCGGGGCCAAACTGATCGTTGAAGCCGGTAACGGCCTCACTGATATATTTCTCAGCTTCCCCAAGCCGTCCTTCTTCTTCTGCTGTTAGGGCAAGGCCACCGATAGCCGCTAGTCTGACTTTGGTGGCACTCTGTCCAGCGGCAGCCTTTGAGGATTCCTCAATTGCTGCCTTGAGGTGAGTTCTGGCCTTGACATACTCCTTCTTGTCGAGGCAGGTAGCTCCCAGGAGCAAAATTGTTTGCGCCCTTTCGAGAGGTTCGAGGTCATGCGCTGCCGTTGACTCCTGACAAAGAAATTCGCTTTCTCCGCGGTTTTCTAAGGTGTCGTAAAATTCTCCCAACAAAGCAACATCTGCAGCAAAGTTGGAGTTTGCGGCCTCGGTCCGGCTCGTCCAGCTCAGGGAAAGAAACAATACCCGTGCGAGAATATCGGCAGCTTCTGCAGTCCTGTCCATGTTTGCGAGAGATCTAGCGAGGTTTCCGAGTGTACCGATGAAGCCAACCTGACTGCTGGGGTTCTGTTTAACTTCCAAATGTGGTAGGATGCGCCGTAATACCAATGCCGCTTCTCCATCTCTGTTATTGTCTATAAGACTGCAGCCGTAGGAGTAGAAAAGAAATAGAACAGTTTCGTGGTCTTTGCCCAGAACATGATCGAACTGAGCAACGGCTCTTTTGTACCACTGCTCACTCTTTTCAAACCCATTTTTCTCAGAAAATGCTCTCAAAAGCTTCAAGACGGATAGCGCAAGGCTATGGGCCTCGCTGCCATCCCATCTCTCTAGAACCATAAACAAAGAGTTTATCTGTTGCTCTGCTTCGGCTATCCTGCCGCCCTCTAATAACAGAGTAGCAAGTTCCATGTAAGAATCCGTAGCGTCCAAGTAACACGAGGCACTCAAAGCGTCTATTATTGCTCGCTTAAAAGCTGCTTCGGCATTCGCTAGCTGATTATGCGTCTTGCATCGAACGCCGATGTTGAACTGAAAGTATCCCGAGTCATATGGCGGCAGTGAAGACGTTTGAAGGACCTCAGCTAGCGACTTATTCAGTTCCATTGCTTCAGCCGTCTTATTTTGACCCAGCAGTGCCTCAACGAGTCGATCCTGCGTTATGATGGTCTCAAGATGTCGAGTGCCGTATCTCCTCTCACACATATTAGCCGCGAGGTGGAGAAGGTCGGCAGCCTCGAGCCAGTCGTTATTCTTTTGATAAGCTCTCGCGAGGTTCCGCATAGCCTGAATAGTTCTTGGATGATCGGGCCCTAAAGCTTTTGCATTCTTTCGTCGTTCGAGAGAGTCCTGGAACGCAGCAATAGCCTCATCGTATCGCTCTTCGTCCATGAAGCTAACGCCTAGATCTTCCACAGACATCAGAGTCCTGGGGTGTTGTGGGCCCAAGGCCTTCGAGCAGGTAGTGACGAGTTCTTTTAAGATATCAATAGCTTCCTCGGTGCGGCCAGTCTCTGCGTATATAATAGCCAAAATATTCCATGCCCTGAGCGCGTGGGGGTAGTCGGGAGAGGACTCGTTATCAAAGCGGTCCACAGCATGCTTTGTCAGTGCCTCTGCTTCCTCTGGGACCCGATCACGGATAATAGAAGCAAGGTTTAACTCAAAAACTACTGTCAATTCGTCGTTCGGCCCATTGCGCTCTCGTAGATCCTTCAGTGATCGGCGGAGGAGAGACTCGGCTTTGTCCGCTTGACCGCATCGATCATACAGACCAGCGATTCGGCAAAGAGAATGTTCGAGCTCACCCGACCCGTTCGGCTGTGCTTCCGAGTCCGAATGGGGCTTCCTGTAAGGTGGAATGACGGGCAGCGAGGCCTTGAGACGGTCGTACATGGCATCGGCATGGGCGAGCAGTCGGCGCTGAACCTCTTCTCCGTTTGGATCTAGCCAAGTGGGAGCAAAGTAACCAACAACCCTGACGGCCAGTGCAAGAAATTCCATCGACTCTTTCTCATCTCCGGGCAACGAGGATGTGCACCAGTCGTGCAGTATGCGGTGCATCGAGTAGGAGTCTTCTCCTTCGGTAAACTCAACGAGGGAAAAGCTTCGGAGAACACTTATGGCGGCTAGAAAATCTGACTTGGAAGCTGTCATGGCGCTGAACCAGCCAGGAACCCCGGGACCTTGAGCACATCCGCTGAGGAGCTCGAACGACACGCCCTGTTGGTCTAAAAAGGCCCACAGACTAAGAAGGTTAGTGGCATGCTCGTATCGAGTGTAATCATGCCCTGCTCTTGGTTGTCCTAACTCTTTTATTCTCTTGAAAGACATGGTCCAGGTCGTGCGGATGCTGCCGTGCTCATCGTCATTCACGTGTGGCAAGTCGTTCAAGAGTCGTTGCTTGGAGATCTGGTATTCGGCTACAAAGCTTGCGATTGTCGTCCCGGTCTTGACAATATAGGCTCCTGCCTGCTGAATCGCAAGTGGCAGCCCATCTAACAGCTCTAAAAGGTCTGCCGGTACACTATGAGCTAATCCATCCGGTGGCATTCTCTAACCAGGGGCCACTCACCATTCATTCCAGGCTCTAGATCTAGCTGTGCCGCACTAAGTCCGTGATACCTCGAGGACGACTGAAGTAAAACGTTGGCACAAAGCTTTCGCGATTGAACCAGATCCATTTTCTGGACGCGTGTCTCGCGCCCAAGACGAGAGAGATCTGTCAGGCGAGTTGTGATCAGAACTGACCCCCAACTCACAGATGGGAACCAGTCGCTGATGGAATAGCTGTTCTCCTCTTTGAATTCCTCACCCAGAGCCTGCGAGTCGACGTTATCGAAGATCAAAAGCCACTTTTGATTGCCTTCGAAACAAAACCATTTCAGGGCTCTATGCGCTGCTTCGGAATCTCCAGAAGCAACGATAGCTTCCGTTAGGTCCCCACCGGCCTGTTTCGTAACGCGGCTCAAGATTGTGGCAAAGCTGTCCTTGATGGTCGAGAGACTAGTGCCATCAAGGAAAAATATCGAGTCAAAGTCGTGTTGATGGAGGTAAGCAAAGTGAACCGAGATCCGAGTCTTGCCCATTCCCCCGGTGCCGTGCAGGACGAACCGACTTTGTTTTGCCGGCATTTGTTTGTTCGGTAATAGACACCGCTCCATTTGTTGGAGTTCTTGATCTCGGGGTACGAACTGGAGCGGTGATTCGGGGACGTAGTCGACTCGAAAGGGTACACGGAAGCCATCTATCCACTCCAAGATGGGAACTTTTAAACACACAAAGTTAGTGGGCCGATGCTGATGGCGACGAGAAGAGCTAGACTTACGTGGCGTCTTGATAGGCTCAGCAACTTCTTTGCTTCCAAAAGACGAAAACTTCGGCGCGGTACTTGTATTTCCTCCCAAATTTCCCAGCCTCCCTGCAAGCTGCCACATGTGCGTAAAAGCCGTTGGCTCGTCCGTGACTGAAGCCTTCTCGGGCTGAAGAGTGTACAACGGCAGTATAGTTGCACCCTGTCCATGGGCACTTTGGAGGCTAAACCTTGCACGCGGGCCTTGGTTTAAGACGCTGGTTCTCTGCAGCTCCACAGGCACAATGTCCGTTGCGCCCTCACGCTGTAGCAATTCGGGAAGAGTGCGCAATCTGTTAACGGCCATGGCGTACTGAGATGTGTCGTATTGCTGCTGCCTTTGCCGGTTATTTCTAATGGTGTCGGTGATCCAGGTCGCCAATATTTGGAAATCGCTGTCGGTGTAAGTCTGATACCTCTGAAGGGTTGTATGGGACCGTGTGAAGACATAGTTGTCTGCGCCGTCCAGATGTGCAGACTTGTGGCTCACCACCTGCCAAAGGGAAAAGGAGTTAATAAAGCTTCCCGAAGGATCAGTAACCGGCAATCACTCACAGTAAAGAGCGGAATTGACATGAATGTTTCTGGCAACGCCTCTGCTACGCAGCAAAGTTTTTGGCACGCCCGTCTAGCCGTCATGAACTCACAGCGCAGAGAGTCTTTAACTTCAGAATCTGGCCGGATATAGTTTAACAAGCCGGTGCTGGAACCCTGCCACCATGTAAACAGTGTCAGCAGCATAGCACGGTATGTTATTGGTGTACCATCGTGTGGTGTCCCTAAAAAGATGAAACCAATAACCCGGTCGAATATCGTCGTCCGAAAACGGTGCTCAGCATCATTCTTAGCAAGGAGGAAAGCCTTTTTAATAATTAGGCCGCCAAAGCTATGGCCAATGAATATGATCGGTCGATTGTCCTGGGGTCACTCATTAGAACACTGGTGAATTGATCGTTCTAGACGGCTGCCATCCTTACCCCATCATTCTCACGCACATGACGAATCGCATAAAGCAGACCCCACGCGTGATCCTCCAAAGACATGGCCAGTGCGTTTCTCATCCACCTGCTGTCGTGATGGTAAGCCATCACCCTCACATGCAGCTCTCTCGGCAGAAAGTCTGAAAGCCAGTTAGGGCGGCTTTCAATCTTTTTTTCCTTGGAGGGCCTGGAGCGAAATCTGAGAAGCAGCTGCCGTAATGCACTTGTCATCAGATCAACAAACCATTTGGCCCACCCGCTTGGCTTTCCGAGAGGTGCAGATACAGCTTCTGGGTCATCCTCCTCGGTCGTGGCAGATTTTCCCTTGTGTTCTGTGCGGCTCTCGGCAGGAGCCCTTGCAAGCCAAGTTGTTTCGGGGTTTGATGCAAGGCCATGAACGGCAACGATGCTAAGAGAGCTACTTAGTAAGCTTATTCCAAAGTGGTTGGGATGGCTGTCCGTCAGGATTCGCGGGTACACATACTCAACAACGTCTAAATCTCGCAGCTGGATTCGAGTTTTTGGGATCTCGTCGAACACTTTCATTCGTTCAAGTTTGGGTGAGGGATCGGGGTTAGGATTGAACCCTAACATGCACCATAGGAGAGCTGGAAATGGCGTTAGCAGAAACAGCAAGAAGCCGAGGTCCCATGTGAGGAAGCGGGCGACAGGGGTCAAAGGTGATGGGGGCGTGCTCCATCCGAGATATAGGCAAGCAAGAAACATAGAGGCTAAAGTGCTAAGAAAGGGATAAAAGATGTGAGAGAAAAAGCAGTATAGCAAGTAGACAAAGCTGGCCAGGACAGCGTAGGGTAGCCATTCCATGATGCTAGACGTGGATTCGAAATCCTGTGCGAGGGTTGCCGTTGTGTCAAGGTGGATTAAAAGGTCCTGTCCAGTGTGTCGTGTGCTTAGTTTTTAAATAGCAGCTTAGGTAGGCCCTTGAGCAAACGGTAACACACTGGCTTCCATGCGCGCTTTGCTTTCTTTGCTACTATTTCCACCTGTCATGAAGGGCTCTACTTAACAGATAGCCCCAGAAAGAATGGAATCCTCCGACGCACCCAGTTCAATTCTCTTCACATGATCGCCATGGGTTCACACCACCTCAATTCCGTCTCGACGAAATATTGGCCCTAGCTGAGCGCCACAATGCATCCATGATGTAAACCTCCTGCAAGCGGTAGCCAGTCATATGTCTCGGTCAGCTCGCGCTTACATAAACTGGCAGATCGGTAATTGCAGACTGGTCAGTCTCTTTCTTATGTCGCCACGAGATTTATTTATGCATTTGCTGACCATGATCTGATCCAGCCCAAGTGGCAGCTTTCAGCCGCAAATATAGCACCACTCTTCCCACCCTCTAAAGCATGGGCACAAATGCGCATTTGAAGGACAGACCCCCCATCCACTCTGCGATAATGCCTTAGTTCTCCCTCCGGTACCGCGACAACAAACCCACGGCACATTTGCAGAACTAAGCTCGAAGGCTCTTAACATCATGGCCTACGCCGCAGCTCAAGCACCATTCCGCGCCGAGATGGAGCTCTGCAAAGACCTCCAATTAAACCCCGACCAAACCCTCTCCTCCCTCTCTCGCCCAAACAGCCTTCCCGGCCAGCCCTCAATCCCTCTCGCCAAAGAGAAAGTTCTTCCCTTTCTCAAAGCCGAATTCACCACCCCAACACTTGACCAGATAAGCCCACATTTCTGGCTCCTCGCCACAGCCGACCACTCCCACATCTCTTCCCTCCACAAGCAAATCGTTCGTGGGCGTAAAATCGTCATTTCTGAAGATCCCGAGATGCACCTAGTGTGGATTAACAACCGCGTTTTCATCAAGCCTCTTCCAGAGTATCTTGTATCAAAGGCATTCTGGGAGCACTACTTCACGCCCGACGCCTATGACAATTTGGACCCTAGCCGCCTCGAAGCGTACAAAGCTGCTCTCGGGTATCTTAGAACATGGTTATTTTTAGTCAGCTACCTATCAGACTGGCGCATTGCTCTCGACAGCCACTTAGTTCCAGACAACATTGACTTTGGAGATTTCCTCGCGTTATTGTCAGACCTGACAAAC
Source organism: Cladorrhinum samala (assembly GCA_033576145.1). Lineage (NCBI taxonomy): Eukaryota > Fungi > Ascomycota > Sordariomycetes > Sordariales > Podosporaceae > Cladorrhinum > Cladorrhinum samala. Next base: position 248,198 of record MU864964.1, read on the forward strand.
ATCACAGACGAACAGGTGTCTCCTAGATACCGCTATGGCGAGCTGAGACTTGCGAGACTTAACTTTTGGGTTAAAATCTGGCTGCACCAGCCGTATTTCAGGAAAGTCGCGTGGCAGTATTCGGACTATTTCTCTATGTACTACGCTCCTCTTCTGTTTATTTTTGGCATCCTTAGCGTTACTCTCAGTGCGTTTGATCTTGGCACCAGTAATGAGGAAAGCTGGAAAGCGATGAAGGTGGCTGCTGCACGGTTTGCTGTCGCGACGTTGTGTCTCACATTGGCAATTATGTTATATATCTGCGTAGACCTGGTCTTTATGGCTAGCCGTGAAACGGTTTATGCTTTAAAGCATCGATTTGGTAGAGAGAGAGGTAAAAAGAAAGTTGGAAAAGTGTAAATAAAAATTAGTTGTGCGAAGTAAAACAATTGTATTTTTTTCTCTTTTTCAAAAAAGAAAAACTAATGATATGGTTTTGAATTGCGTAACTTGTTGCCTTTAAATATTTAACTATTACGAGAAGTTAGTTAGATATAATACCGGATGTCATCATTAATAGTTATATATCTAGGAAAGATGTAGTAGTAGCTAAGCAGCCCGAGCTAACTAAGTGAAAAAAAAAAAAACAAAAAAAACTCATGGCGTTAATCAGCAGCATTCCCATAGCATGCCCTTGGGCGGCAGGTTTAACAGCCGGCGAAACATGCTCTTCTTATGTGATGATGTTTGCCTTCGGCATCCTAAGCACACCCTCTTTTCGAACTCCGCTTCCCAGTTGTATGTGTCCACATCCTCGGCCGAGCTGTCCGACTTTTCCACCAAAGCAGGGTCTCCAGTAGCTCCGTCAAGCCGATGCGCCGTTCCGGCTGCGACGCTAACCCTATCCGATAAACTTGTCGTCGAGAGCGACTCGGACAGTTCCGAAGAGCCAACGGTCTCAGCCACCCAGCTTAAACATCTGGAGGTACCTTCTATGTCAATCCATTGTGCGGAGCATGTCGTCGACATATTGGGTTCTGCCAGAGCCGGGCCGCTAAGCAGACGCGAGCCGTAAATAACATCGCGCTGATGGGATTCGTGGCCGAGCTGAAGGGTTTGGCGGCCATGGTTATGACGGTCCATAGACTTGCGCGGTTGCTTTACGGCACGGGGCCGACGGGGTTGTTTGAAGAGGAAACATGGCGCCGTTCCCTGGCTGGAAAGTACCGTCCGTCCCGCTGTCGCTGCATCGTTCCCTTTGTGAAGCGCCATGTTAAGGCAGAGGTGGCTCTTTAGGCAGCACATGCTAGCTGCCTTAGCCGAAGTGAAATGGAAACGTTGGCCTGGGTGTGGCTCTTCCCAGTCGTCCATTGTCTGTGTAGGTCACAGTATAGCCCGGAGACTCGGAGTGCTTATGTTCGGAGGCTCGTGCTGCTGCTAGACAATGACAAACTTCATTGCTGCCGGTAAAGCGATAGGTGCAGTGCTGGGAACTTTTGTATGACCTTGCGACCCCGATCTTTAACTTAGGTAACTCGCTCGCCACATGTCTAGCGCAAAAAAGGGGGTCTGGTTGAATGTATTTTATTAATGCCTTTACCAATGACCAACTTAAAGTCGCCGAAGTTGCTAAGCACACGGTGGTTCGACACCGGGAGCTGCCATGTGGTGTTCGGGTGTCCTACCAGTAGTGAGGGCGTCTTAGACGACATACCACGGGTCAGGGGCCCCATGGAAGACGCCCACATTCCGGCGCCCCTTTGAGATCCGATGCGAATCGTCAAGGCAAAATTTAAGTTCGACAAGAGCCAATCCCTGACTATTTACACTATTACGGAGATTTGGCCGCTGAGCTTTGATAGGCTTGCGAGATTCAGCTATGGCAAGGGGGGAGGGGAAGTGTGGCGCCAGTCATACGATAATTGATGAATGATGAGTAAACAGAGAATTGGCGACGCGGGAGCACAGGATCCCCGATATTCTTCGGGAACGCCACTTCTTCCCCGGTTCTAATGCCTTGACGCCATTGAAAGAAAATTTCCACAGAAAGGCTGGTTAAGAGGACTCAATGATACCCCTGCCTGCAGCTACCGAATGCCATGAGTGTGTTCTAGAACCAGCTGATGGTGGGCCCTCATGATGCGATCAAACGCTCTTCTCTGTCGATGGGCTCTCCGTTCCTTCAGAATGCGCAGGTCCGCGTTGAGCACCGCATCTCGCCTGTCCTCCTCCAGCCTTCTCAGCTCTTCCCAGGCCTTTTCCCGACACCCATCCAGTTTGGGGATGACATGCAGTCCCACAAAGCGGTTGGCAATCTTGTGCGAGTTGCTAAAGCCGTGCAAACCTGAACCCAACTCGCGCTTGAACGCCGCGGGCATTACCTCGCGGAAGTAACGCTCGCAGCAGAGGTACACCTTCTCGATGTGGTCTCTGGCGAGGGCGTCCCACCCGTCGGACATTTTCCAGAACAAGTCGTTGATGCGGCGCGGGTCGAAAAAGTCGGGGAGCATTTGGCTGCGCGCCTGTTTGAGGAACTTGACGATCTCGTTGATTTCATGTTGCAGACTTTGGTGGATTTTGGTGCTATTCTTGGGCGCAGCGGGCCGCTCCTCCTTTGTGTAGACAGATCCAAGGTCGGCGTCCGGATCTGCCGTGGTCGGCCGGACCAACGTCTCCCACGTGTGGCCCTTGGCGATGAGCCGGTCCGGAACACATCTGTCTTTTCAACGATGCGCGAGCGCAAGCGGACGGGACTGTCCGCAGGAAAGTTGCGAATGTTGCTCTCGTAGATCCCGCGGGCATGATCGCGCGCCGCGTTGCGCAGTCTCGACAGGGACTGCGCCACCGCGCTCTCGACCTCGCCCTCGGCAAACTCCCTGCCGCCGAAGGCCTTAAACTCCTGTTCGAGGTCGGCGATCTTGGTCCGGAGGGTAGTACTTATCTCAGTGGCTAACACCTCTTTTTTTTAAGGGCAGTTGCCGACTTTCGGGCGGATAATGAAAATTATATATTAAAAAATAGAAATATTAAAATTAGCGCCGTAAATTTACATTTTTAGTTCCGCCGCGCTGATCCAATCCTGCGGAACGCCCTGACTCTTTGTGATCTCGCGCAATTTATGCACTAGGAAGCGCGTGATATCGTCTGTCTGCCCCCCCCCCCCCACCCTCGGGATCTTTTCGAGCACCCATTTGCGATACACCTCGCGAGGAAGCACTTCAAAGCCCCCTGATAATGTGGTTTTCTCCTCTGCTTGCTATAAAGAACCGCAGCTGAACCCGGCAGAGAGTTTGGGGGTCCTTGAGCATTGCTATGAAATCTTTGATTCCCTCAAGGTCCTCACACTCATCCCGCGCATCGATGATGACGATGAGACGCAGCGACAGGAACGTCGTCTTATTAACGATAGAAACGGGCTTGAGCATCAGATTCTCAAATTGATGATTACGTCGCTTCGACCCAACAGTTGAAACAGATCTGATATACTCGGTGATGTGCACCATAAGATCTGGGAACTTGTACACCAGCTGGCTCGCGATAGTGGTATAGAATTCCGCTGTGGTATTTCGTTTGGCGTCTCCCCGCTTGAAGAAGAAGCTTCCTCCCAGTAAGATGGCCGGGGAAGCAGGTGCATATTTACTCCTAGTAAATGGCCGATGTTTGTGCAACGCGTCCGCTACTGTTAACGATATACTGGTCTTTCCGGTCCCAACCATCTCTTGAAGCTCATAAACAGGCTTGGCGTCAGGGTTATCGGCCCAGTTCTGGATATCGTTAAGAATGTCAAGCCGAGTGCCTTCTAGGCATATACGTTCCGTGTCCCTGACTGTAGCCGAGTCAAAGATGGCGTTATCTACACAAGGTAGCTTGCTCAAAAGAGCCATTTGGTGGCTATTCTGCAGTTATGATTAGAAACTTTCGTAAAGAGAAGACATGCTTTCTACCAGCACAGCGGCATGAATCAACTTAGCTTGGATCTCTAGCTTGCTGACGGATGTTCCGATGTTCAGTATCTCGACACGGACACACTTCTCCAGCCCTTCGACTATCTTTTTGCTCGTCTTCTTGATATCCGACCACATCTTCTTCCAGTTATCAACGGCAAAAGCGTTCCTGAGGATGCGATGCACTCTCCCTCCTGCATACTGCCGCACAAAGCGCAGCTGATATACGTAAGCCTCCTCATAAACATGAACCATCTTGTCCTTGATGCCCAAGAGGATATCCCGACGAGCCTTGGACTGGCTTGCGCTCCGGAAAGCCAGTGGCAAAGTCTCTTTCTGTATTACCTGGTGCTGGAGGAGAAGGAAAACAAGGTTGGTGAGACCATCTGCCGCGTCTGCGTCTTGCTGAAAGACGTTCTCCAGAAACTAGCAAGGTAGCAGTTAGACCCATTGTCATGCTGTGCTGGGAGTTACTTACCGGGAGGATGGTCATAACGCCAGCCCAAGCTAACGAGGCATGCGGTTCAGCCGAGACTGCAGCCCCGATGAGATTTTTGTAGGTGGAAATCGCCGTAACGACGGTGTGAATGACCTCCCGGACGATGACGGGCTCCCCCCGAATGGAGAACGACAGCCTATGGGCGGTATCACTGGAGCAAAGCTCTTCGAGTTTGCGGTTGGCAATGCCTTGGATGCATCGGAGGCGTTCTTCTTCATACGTGCTGTCGCCGGTGTCCGGCGCAGTGGCTTCATGTAGCGACTCAATTCGTCCATCCGCAATGTACTTTTCGAACTTCTCAAGCAGGCCGGCATGCTCCTTGTTCGCTTTCACGTTCTGATATGCTTGGGCCCAGAGATCCATTGAGGCCGTTGACGGATCCTGACCGGTCTTGTCAATTGTATTGGTCTTGTCGGCCTTAGGAACGTGCTTGACGGGGCTGTTGAAGGGACCATTCGGAGCTGGGAATGCCGGTCCGGCCATGCCCTCGTCTGCTTTACCGCCATTGCCAAGCCGCCGGCACATAAACAACTTCTTGAAGCCTCGTCGCATAGGTAAGACAGGCAGATAAGAAAACAAGCCTGGTTTGTCGTCCATGGCTTAAAATAAGCGCCAAGAGCTTTCCTATCCAGCAGCGCGATTTCCACCATTCCCGGCATCACTCCCATAAGCTTTCAGCATCTTGCAATAATTGTAGGATGACAAAGAACATATGGTGTGCTCGGGTTTGCGCTGTGCTTGCTTGGCGCGCCACTTTGCTCAATGACAAGCAAGACTTGCTTGTTTGCCGTGGTGGTGGTAAAAAAGGGAGGGAGGGGCGGTAACATTCCGCAAATGAAACTAGATGCCGAAAAAATAGAGCGATATACCTGTCAGTAAAACCGAACTTCCGGCGCATTCACGGCACGTGCTATTGCCGGCATGATCACTGACTTTGGTGTCATTAAACCTCATGAGATGCAACACTTTGCATCTTTGTTCGCAGCTTACAAGACCAACACCAGCAAGTACACCTTCCGAAAGACCAAGGAATATTTCGAATGGTACGGCGGCAAAGCGCCACTCGTTCCGGAGAGCCAGGAGGGGACTGTATACCCCAAGATTCCTTGGTACGACACGGGCAAGGGGAACATTGCGTGGGAGGGGTCACGCTCAATTAAGGTAGTTGGTGGCTTTGACACAGTGGGAAGCCTCGGGCTTGCCGACACATACCTGCGCAGCCATGCATCGAGTCGGCAACAATACGGTTGGCTGAATGTTAAGTGGAATCCATGTATGCATTTGCAGTCACACCCGAAATCCTAAAATCTTGAGCTAATGATTGTTACCAGATATTAAACACGCAATATCACGCACTGGCACTAGACGATCGCCGTCAGCCATTTCTTCCTGATTTATACTACATCCCATATGACAAAGTAATCGAACAGGAAAAGATAGCAATTAAGAAGGATGAAGAAGACTGGCCCGCATTGACCTCGCACCGCGCATGGATTGACCAGGAGCTGGAGGAGCTGAGGAAGAATCGGAAGCCGGATCTGGTCCAAGTCTGGTTTACAGGTAATTAGTTGGCAAGGCTTTAAACCGAGAAATCAGGAGCTGACTGGTATCCTAGGTGTCCATATCAATGTCGGTGGAGGTACGGATGATGCAAAGACAGATCTCGAAGGTCAGCATTCCCATACATCTTATATTTGCTCCCAGCTGTTCCGATTGTGAACCGTAGACCAGAGTGGTCTGACTGACATGTCTTAGGTTTGGCCAACATCACCTTTGCTTGGATGGTCGAGATATGTAAACCATATCTTGCCTTTGAAGATTTTACCAACGCTACAATCGCCAGCTATGTGAACCAAACTGTAACACACATTGACGAACAGACGAAAGAAACGTGGCAAGATACCCCAAGCATGGCGAACGAAGCCATTGGAGCCGTCACCGGAGCCGTTAGCGGAGCTGTAGGCTCAGCTGGCAGATAAGTTGGCTCATGGTTCGCAGGCGTGGGTGACAACGCAGCTTCGAAGGAAAAGCTGGTCAGAACCTACTGCTTCAGTATCATTGAGAACCCACCCTATCGTCCGGCCCATTGGGCGCTGTTCCGACCCCAGGACAGTTATACCAACATGTATAAGGCCATTTCAGGTCCCGCGACAAGAACACCCGGTAGATGCGAAGACAGGTCCTATGAACCCTACAAATCGCTGGCAGCCCTGGGCGAAACCAAGGAGTACATCCATCCTTTGGTGGCCTGGAGAATAAAACAATCCAAAGAAAACGACATTGAGGAATACCGATATACTTCAAAGGCACTGGAGGGTTTTAACCACACAGAGAAGAATGGTGTTTGGGGTTGGTCTAAAGGCAAGATCTGGATTCCGGAATAGGTTATTTAAGAAGCGCTGCAGGCTGAGGAATCGACCGATGTTGATGGGAATGCTAAGATGGCACTCATTGACGAATGCCTTGACAAGGTCGAGGTGCTGGAGTTTTTGAAGTCTCATACCGTGACCTGGAAAAATTGGCAAAAACTGCAGTTAAAGCCAAAGAAGTAGTTAGATCTATGTTTCATTGTCGATCAAGATTCGACATTAAGTCTTTGTACTTTTTTTTTTTTTTTTCTTTAATCAGTCTAGTAAATTTCCTCTTGACTTAAATTTTTGTAACCTAAAAAGCAAAACAGATTATAATACATTTAACTTGCTTTTATTAAGTATAGGATGCTACTTTTAGCTGTCCTCGGGTTGTATATTTTAATCCTTTGAAGACTTTAACGTAGCTTATTGCTTGCTTGTGTTTGACATTAACTTACCTGTCTTGGATAGTGATAGCGGACCTGCTATTTCCTTTGCTTTTAAGAAAAATGCTTAAGGCAACTAACGATAAATTGTTAAGCTAAGGTCGAGACCAAGTGCTTAGCTTAGCAAAAGCCTCCCCCCAATTTTTTTTTATTGCACTGTTACATCCTATTACCTTCTCGGGATAGTTAAGTTTTCAAGGCAATAAATTACGCAATTGAAAACTATATCAAACCCTGACAGTGCCTACAGCTGTGGTAGTCGTCCGTGCCCCTGACACTAGCACCCACATGCCAAACCAAAATCGTCCTGTTCTGCATGCGCCTATCATCTAATAATTGCCCTTTGGGCCCCTCTCACCGCCACTGCTTCGCCGAAACACTTGACAGAAAAGCGGGGTATCGCACTTTAAGAACTGAAGGCATCCCACTCCCCCCAGCTACGACTGTATCGAGTTTTCAATCAATTTTGTCACCATGGCAGCCGACTCCACGGACGAGAACGCCTTGCCCGCGCGGGCAATCCAACCAGAGGACGTGTGTGGCCATTCCCCCCTGCGCGCATCAACTTTCAAACTGACTGGCTCCCTTTTGCAGCAGAGCGACCACGACGAATTTGATGACCCTTACAGCGATGATGCGAGCAGCACGGCTTCTGTGTCTGCGTCCATCCTCGAATACAGAACGATTAATGGCAGAACCTACCACAGCAACCAAGGCAATGCCGAATACTGGTATGTTTCGCTTCCTTTGGCATCACAGGACAAAACTAACCCAGCTAGGGGGGCTAACGACGAGCCCCAAAACGAAGCGCTTGACATTATGTCTGTCTCCTCCACTTCATCGGGCGAACAACCCAATTCAACAACATGGTTCACTAACACTACGTCCCTTAGCCACCACGTTCTAACCCTCCTCCTCGACGGTAAGCTCCACCGCGCCCCAATCGACTCGGACATTCAAAAAGTCCTTGACGTAGGAACCGGGACGGGCTTATGGGCGATTGACTTTGGCGACACGTATCCCAACGCAGAGGTTATTGGCACTGACCTTTCGCCTATTCAACCCTCTTGGGTGCCGCCAAACGTGTCTTTGTAACCTCCCCTCTTTCTTTTTCGCTGTCTTCCCACTCAAACCAGCGCCAGCCCTCGTTCACTTCTTCTAATTATAAGATTCTAATAAATCTTCAGCCAAATCGACGACTGCACCCAAAGATGGACCTTCCGCCCTAATACGTTCGATTTCATCCACATTCGCTGGCTCTTCGGGAGCATCGTCGACTGGGACGAACTTTACCGCGAGGCCTTTGCCGCTTTGAAACCCGGCGGATGGATCGAGAGTCACGAAGCCTCGACGCAGTTTCGGAGCGACGACGGGACTGTCAGCGAACAAACGGCAATGGCGCAGTTCGGCAAGTTTTTCGCCGAGGGAGGAGAGAAACTGGGAAGGAGCATGACGATTGTGGAAGATGGTGTGCAACGGAGGGGTATTGAGGCGGCAGGATTTGAAAATATACATGAAGAAAATTTCAAGGTATGTGCGTTTTGTGCGTGATGCGAGTGAAAGTGGCTAACGTAAGGAAAGTCTCCACTTGGCTCCTGGCCTGCTGATCCGAAGATGAAAGAGATGGGAAAGTATCAGCATCTTGCGACGGCGAATGACTTGACGGGCACTTTGCTTTACATGGGTAATCTGATGGGCTGGCAGCCGGAGGAGATTCAGATCTATGCTGCGAAGCTGCGGAACGAGTTTAAGAACCCAAAAATTCATGGATATTACATGCAGAAAATTGTCTGGGCGCAGAAGCCTAGGAAATAAGTTGTCGAGAGTTGGGATAGAGGAGGGCCGAGGGGTGGGCTGTGCCTAGAAGGTCAAATACAGATGATATGGGAACGACTATTACTCGATCGCCGAGAACAACTATTTAGCTGACGACTAAAAAATCACGTTATTTGCTGGTTCTCAAATGAGATTAGAAGCTCTTCCTCTAAAATGTTGAAAAAGATCTGCCGCTATACCTCTCCGCCTAGAAGTCTCTAAAATCCTCTAGTCTTCAACACCTGGTGGAGGATTTCTGTTCTGTCGATCAACTTCACTGCCCTCTCGGTTGCTTCCTTAGCAACTCTGGTATCCCGAACGGGATCTGCTATTAGATACCCATTACCTTAACTCTAGGCTCTTTATCCAGTGCTCCGGGATCGGAATTATTTAAAAGTCTTTGGGCTTCTTCACATGCTCCCTCGTTTAGCGCCTCCACAAAATCTTTGTCCCTCTGCCTCTTTCCGCCCCCCTCCCACTACACCTCCTCCCACATCCTCTCGCGCTGACCATTATTCCAATCCATCGAGAAAACTCCCTCGTCAATTCTTCAGAATGATAAAGCCATAGAAACAAAGTAGAAGAAAATGTTACGCTCCATGCGCGAAAGGTTAACCCCACCAAAGGAAGTGCCGGGATGTTAAGGGGTATAATGGTTAGAGTGATGAGTTCAAGAGATGTGCCAGTATAGGGTGTGTTGCTTGCGACTGCTGATCTCTGGCCTTTCAAAGTGTGGAAGTGCAGCCGATTCAAACTAAATACAATTATCTGTAAACCCACATAATAGTAAGCAGCATCCTGAATATCCAATGCAAGGGAAAAAGGGGCCTGAGCAGGTAATAATTTGACACGAGCGATGATAATATAAGTATGAATTAGAAAAAGACCCTATGCGTATTATTTTACTGTAATCAAGTGTAGAACTTCTTAACTCAAACGAGTTATATCTTTGGATACATCTGAATGCAAGTCCTACGGTTAAGCCCTGAGCCGTCACCGCTCGAGATATACAACTGGTTTGCGCACCACAAACTGTTCTTCCTGCCTCCGGCGTCGAGGGTAAGCTCGCCGGTTGATGGGTTCACGCAGGCCTTTATCTTTTGCGCGGTCGAGATCTCAGACGGTTAGAGTACAGGCCTAAGGCTGGGAAGCGAGTAGCCGCCCACATAAAGCCGGAACTTTCCAGAGACCGGCGGGATGCTGTTGGCCAGCACTAGGAACCCGTTGGAGTCGACGGCCTAGATGTACTTGTTGACCGTGTCGGCCGAGGCCGATGTGATTCTGGCCGCCCAACTGGTAAATCCAGTTACGCCGGCTATGTTGGCATAGATGAAGCGCTCCAGGCCTGAGTACTGCGTGGCGACGGCCTTGAAGGGGCCCGAGGGGGTTCCGCAGGTCTTGACCGGCGCTGCCGTGACAGTCGAGACCACTGTTGATCTGACGGTGCCGGTGGAGTTAATAACCAAGAAATTCTGCGTTTATATGCTCGAGACAGTAACGGTGGCTAAAGCCGTGACGATCTCGGTGGCGGCTTCGGCGGTTGTAACCGACTCGATAATAATAGTAATAGAAGAGATGGTAGTCGGGACTAAGATAACGAGGGCGCTCTCGGTAAAGGTGACGGTTACGGTGGCAGCGGTCGGCGAGGCGGTGACGGTCTCTTAGCCGTTATGTAGTATTGGATTGTAGTAGAATCCGATGAAAATACTATATAAATAAAAATTACGTTAATAAAGATAGGAGGTAGGATCAAATGAAAAGATAAAGGGTAGAATCCGATAAGTTTTTTTAAGATAAAATTAATGTTGAGCTGCAGGATCCCTACAGGCCTGTAAAGTAAAGCCTAGTAGGGAGGGCTACAGGGGGCTCTTCCCTGTAGCCGTGCGGAAGCGGAAGC